>JAQFYC010000971.1:0-42288 GCA_034694165.1 Tomocerus mixtus | reverse complement strand
TCCTTGTGTGAAGTGTGAGAGAGTGTGTATGAATTTTGTTGAAGTAGTGACCGACCGGCCTGAAAATGCAACCGAGCATTCCAAAGGCCGACCCTAAAACCAAATAACTCTGATAATCGTCTACCTGATCATTATTACTAACGCTTGCGATAACCTACACACGTACATAACTAATAATTATATACCTACAGCCTACACCTCCACACCACATCAAGTAATCTCAATCTCGACGATATCTTAACTATCTGTATTGTATTGCTTGCCACTTGCAATGCTACCATAATTCCTACTTATAACAATTACAAAAACTATAGCCTAATCTCGATTGATATTGTAAGAATTAAAACACTGTTTCTTTCACCTGCATGTTCTCAAGAAACCA
Organism: Tomocerus mixtus; assembly: GCA_034694165.1. NCBI lineage: Eukaryota > Metazoa > Arthropoda > Collembola > Entomobryomorpha > Tomoceridae > Tomocerus > Tomocerus mixtus. The sequence continues at coordinate 41,906 of JAQFYC010000971.1, read as the reverse complement.
AACCTAAACCTAACCAAAACACAAATTCAAACCAATAAGTATGTAATACAAATACTGTCAGCGTGGTCTGTAATTTATGTAAATGTGTTTTTGTGGAAGGGGGATAATTACTTTGAATTCATTCCATAAAAGAAAAATTTTACCGACGATGTGTTTTATAATATGAGGAATTAATTAAGTTTAACTTAGGAGAAGCATTAGATGAAATCTTTCCCAAATAAATACAAAAATATAAATAAAACAAAAATTGTTAAGAATTCCATCATATTTTTTGAAGTTATGAAAAAAGTGGGCTATCGTGACTGTTTTGTTCACTCACTTTTCATTCCGTATTAGACTTTAATCGAATTAAGAATCTAATAAAATAAGAATTATTGTATTGCAACAGTGAATATGTGCCTTTAGGTTATAGGAATGTTTACACTTTTTGCTATATAATAATAACCTCCTTATCAACAGACATAATCATAAATATAAATAATACACTGTAATATAAACACGTATAAGTATGCTATAAGCCTAGTACCTATATTTTTTGTAAGCTTGGTACCAATTCCGTTTATGCCCCTTTAACTCGATTCTATTAGGTAAGCTACTACTTAATTAGTCTTATAGATCGTTGTATTTGTATCCATAGATATTTTATAAGTACTATGTAATTTTGAGCTAATTACATTTATAAAGGTTAAGTAATTTTTTTCTTTGGTTTGATGATGGTTTAGTGCTGATAACTTGAGAATTTAATAATACGTACAATTATTTACAAAAGATTTACACGCAGGTATGTTGTTATTCTGTTATGTAGTATGCAATTCTACTAAATGCTATTATTTATTGGGCCACTTGCCTTTAATTGTTACAACTTCATAGAAAATTTTTCTATTACATATTTGCAGATAATGTAATGCACTATATTATTTAGGTAGTTTGGTAGCATATAAATAGTTTCTTGCTCATTTTCTAGTAAATCTGTGTGTATTAAATAGATTCAGTACAATAGATTAGACGTTTACATGACTATTATCTATTTATATACTTAAATCCATAGCGTATTTCTTGATAATGCATTTCCTACATCATAAGCTGTGCTTTACAGAAAATTTCTTTTCAATTTGCGTCGGCATTGTTGTTAAATTGTTAAATCAAAGATCTAAACACAAGTATCTACTAATTACTATTAGAATGTGTCATGTAGTTCTATTAAGAAAAAGCTGATTAATTTTAGAGTAGTTATAAGTAGGTATACTACAATATAGTACCTAAATACTCTTATAACGAAAATCATAAAAGCTTAAATCATAACGTAATAGTATCACGGTCATGACTGACACTGACAATTATGAAGTAGTTGATTTACGTGTTATTGTACTGCGGAAGTAGGTATTTACCTTTTACCTACAGCAGTGTACCTTGTGGTTTAGACACTTCTAACAATTAGCACTTTTTATTATACCTAGTTAGAAAAACATTTCTATTGTAATTAAAAACTTAGGCAAGTACATTTTTACAATCATAAAGCCTGTGTGTATAGTCTTTCTGCAAGTAATGTAAAAATGCACTGCTCTATAATTCTCTTGATAAATACATTGTTCTTAACTGTTAGAAATATTGCCTCATTATAGTACAGTAAACCACCAAGAATTAAGCACTGTATACATCGTGTTAGAATGTCGGTAGTCGTACTGTTTTTAGTTTTTTAATTAAAACAATGTTAAGCTAATTCTATGCTCAAACATTTATTGTTTTTGTTAGTTTCCTGACTTGAATTTAGGCGAGTTATGATAAAAGTGTAAGCTGTGTGAGATTGCGGATGTATTTTATCAAATGAAAATGATAACTAATTGTTACACGTAAAAATTACCACAGGCTATCTATATACATAGGATGCAAGTTATCGTTACCTACTCCATTGACTGACTAACTTACTAACACGAAGTGAGAAACACATTATGTTTGTTACTAGAAGCATATCTTACAATAACTAAAAAAGTATAACGAACAGAGTACTTAATCATTAGTATACGTCATCAAAGAATTTATGTGCACACTAATTACATATGCATAGATTCATTAAGATAAGGATTATGCATAAGAAATTACGAATTAAGTAGGTACGTAAACATTTCATTTGTAACTCTAGATATCTAAAATGTATGGCGGTATTATGCATAAATAAGTCGTAGCCATAGTATGCAAATACGCATAAATACATGCAAATTATTCAACTTAATCTAAACTACTATCAAAGTACTAGGTTTACATATTTATTGTAACACTTACTTACTAAACAAGATAACAGTTTTTAGATCTGAACGAATATAATATATTCATTCAGATCTAAAAACTGCTAATAAATCTACTTCCATATTATATTAATGTGGAAGTAGATTCATTAGCAGTTTTATTATTAAAATTGATAAAGCGTACTTCCGAGATGCGAGTTCCTAATTTGGATTAGGTTATATCAATAATATGCACCAATAATTTATAAAATGTGTACTAAAGTTCTATCCTTACTATTATTGTTGAACTATTGTTGAAGCATGTTTACAATTCTTGTAATGACCGTAATGACATGTCTCCTTACATTCTCTATTGCGAATTTATTCCAAAGTAAAAATTATCGTGGAAAATAATACTAGCCAGATTTGCATAACATTTTCTAGAAAAAAATATATTGCTATTCAGGATAAGAACCTTTTTAAGGCAAATTATGCATACAACACAACATACAGTACATCTGTAGTATTTTTAAGAAAGAGAAAGAGCAGCAAACTCTTTTTTCGTTGACTTAATGATCGTTTTTATCACAAATGCAAGTATCTGGTGCAACTTAATAATAATCTGAAACTTGTTTTGCCTTATTGTGATATTCTCAGTCAGGTAACTGAACTCTAGCCACAGCGTTTTTGTTAAGCCAGAGACAACATCCATTTTTTCTTTCGAAGATTACTTACGTACGAGTGAGGCTCATACCTTCAAAGATTTCAGATTTTAATTGATTTAGTATGATCTATGTGCAATTAAGATAGTATTTATCGTCGTTACATGAAATGCTGTGTTTCAGAAAGTCATTATGAAACTACCTACACGCTTTTAACAAAAGGTTTTACCCAATTTTCGTCGATTGAATTTGTAATACTTTTAACTTCGTTTCAATAAATGGAGGATGGAATATTCCCATTTTTGTTTTTGTACCAATTATGTCGTTTTAGGGTAAAGATTATGCTAGTGTACATTTACTGTGTCTAAATAACTCTTCAGCTTTTCCATACAATTTATTGAAATCAATTAGTATAGAAAAGTGATTGCAAAAAATCATTTAGTGCACATAACATCCAAAAAGAATTGATTTCCACATCCATGTTAATTAAATTATAACTAATTTCAAATATTTTACCATTTCTATAATTAGGTTAACTGAAGAGAAAAACTTCTAATATATTGAGACAGTTGATTCTGTGCAAAATACCAGAAGCTTGTAATGAAGAACAGTTGGTCGTGGGTTCTTCCGCTAACAAAGATACATAGAAGATCCTAAGGATCAATTTAATTGAGTCACAGTTTAGCTAGCAGTTTATTAATATGCACTAGCAATTAAAATTCATCATACGTGTTTCAAACAATATGTACTTTTCAATTAATCTAAAAAGTCATCATAGGTATCCTAAGGTAAAAAGGTATCCTTATGAGTAATCCTTATGAGTAATCCTTAGGTAGATCTTATCCCACAAAATATACTACAATATTGAGATTTATAGATCACCTTAAAAGCACAGTAATGCTCATTATTGCTCATAACAGCTTTTATATGAATCTTAAAATATTTAATGCAATTTTTATAAGACAAGATAGGAGACAAAGAACTGCATAGTACATTGTCAGTAAAACCCGTCTATATACACACATGTAAATACACGAAAGAACTTTCTGACTTTACTGGTTATCATTCTTAGTTACTTTTTTATATCCACGTAAAGCTTACAAGAGTAAGTAAGCTTTACATACGTACATTGACGTATATTGAGGTATTTCACCTTAAAACTTTTAAGGAAAATAAAATCACTAAAATGCTTTAAGGATAAAAATCTTCTGGCTGATGCAATTATCACTTTAACAGATTATGTGATCTCGTCATCTAAAGCTGGTCTGTGAACTGGTTTAGCAGAATTGTGATTCTTTTGTTGATAATATGTCAGTACAACTAACGTCAGAGGTAGATGAAACGTTCCTAAGTTCCTACCTAATGTTCAATTGCACTTTACAACACAACACACAAATCGAACCAAAAAGTATCTACCTAATTTACTTACCTTTTCCTAAATATAGTTCCGTGCCTTATACTTACTACGTACACACAAGCTTGATACAATACAGATAATTCCTTATTACACATTTCTATATTTCCTATACATAAAGATACATAATGTTCCTTTCCTTACATAGTTTAGTTCCTAACTTACAATTAGTGGTTTCTTTTCCGCCCATTTGCTTGGAATGCTGTATGGTCAATGTAATGGCTATGTTTCTGCAATTGTAAATGAAAGTGAGCATATTGAACTACTATTTGTGTCTACGTATTTCTAGAACAATAAAATACAACGTAATAAATATACCTACTATATAGGTAAGTAGGTATAGGCATAATAAAGGATTTTATACAGATTTTTATATGTAGTTAATACTTGGTATTAAATAAGTATAACACGTTACACGTATATTAACAATTATTATGAGCTTGTGCTTATTCACATTAACTTTATTACATTCCAATCCAATATTAAATAGTACGCACGTAATACGACATATCACTAATGTACAATAATCCGACTACGCATACATTTTTATTAGATAATTTGTTGTCTTTTGACAATGTTTCTGCCATTTGGGGTGTGAATGCGACATGTTGTAGGAAAAAATATAAAACGCAGGTATAACCAAAGCAGAAAGCACTAACACAATACCACAAGCCAACTAATTGTTAATACGAAGATAAAGCAGGTGTTAAATACAGGTAAACAATAAATTTGTAGTTACTCACACCACAATAGTGCACTACGCGCAAACCATAACAATTTCAGTGTACGTGCTAATGGCAATGCTGGTAATAATTTTCTAGCGAACAATTTTTGCACTGCACTGCATTCCTTAGCTTCTGTTTCTGTACAACAGTAGTCGAGCAGGAACACAATCACAAAGATAAAGATTGTGTTTAAAATTATATACAATTATTCTAGAAATAAATACGCTTCAAAGGAATTTTCATTTAGTAACGTAATTACAATTTGAAATAAACTTAAACCTTAAAGCTTACCTACAGATTTACATTGCATTCTACATCTACGGTCTACTCTACGGGAAAACTCTATTTGTGACGAATGGACTCAGCTTAAGCAAAAAAGATTAGAATTGAACATTTCCTTAATTGTATAATGTGTTTGAAAGTTTACGCTATCTAAATACTAGAAATGGTCTTTAAACTTTTCTCATTATAAATTGGTTTTGAAAATAGCAATAAAAATGCTAAAATAGGCGCACATAACAAGATATAAAAATTATTCAGTTAGTTACAAAGGTACTTCCTAATTATGTAGTGCGAAAAGGAATGTATGTAATTACATACTTACTAGACACATAAATATAGTTAATTAATACTGAAAATGAAATATCTCTTAACCTAACCTATCCCAAATACCAAATGGGAATGGTTTCACTTATAATTAGCCTAACATTCACCTTGCTGTCTACTTTGACTGACATATACATATGTAACTGCATGCATTTAAATAAATAGGCGAAAAAGGGTATGAAATTAATTGAAAGAATTATATGGCTAGTAACTGTATGTGATATGCAGTTTATTCTATTACAGATTCCTTTGCGCATTATAGTAAATACATTAGGATTAGCCAAGCCAAACTAAACCAGGCATGTAAAATGCAAAACCCATTATGGTTAATGAGCATTTCTATTTCGTGAGGAGACAGATGTAAAAATTTTAAGTAGGCAAATAGTAAATACTAACTGCTGGTAGAAACAACATCCTAAGTTAAAAGGGAAGATGAAAATAAACAATAATTATGGATCTAAAGATGAAAGGAAAAAAGAATCTCGTTTCTCTTCTGCATAGTCACTTCTTCCATTAAATGTCTATTAAAGTAAATGCTTTTAGTACATCCTTTCATATTCTCCCATTGCAAAGAGACAGTTTAACATGTGCATAAAATTGCAAGTTCGCAGATGTTCGCATATCTATTTATGTAGGTTACATTAATTACTAAAGTGTGTTTAAACATCTTCTTATGGGCTATATTTAGAAAACATTTGAAAATATGGAAATTAAATGACACAAAGGATTATTTACAAGTGCTGTGTCAAGTTTTAAGTTGAGGTAACCTGTAGAACTTGAATTATATGCAAATCCCCTGCACGTGTGTAATTATTTGCATCAAACGAACATTTGCATTAAAACACAATGGTATTTATTCCTTGTGGAATTTAATATTAAACTTCATGCTCTAAAAACACTCGCTAAGCTACTGTTTATTGTAATTACTGTGTAGTGTATTGTGTAAACAAAAAATGTGTATTGATTTGTCTCGCCGATTAGGCTATCAATCTTCCTTTGTTTTATTTTTTCGATTGCAAATCGCATATTATGTATAATACCCACAGAGATAATTTTTCAGTTGAGAAAACAGACAAATCTCAGTGTGGAGTCTTTTTGTTATACGAAAAGGCAAGGATGTACTTAATATTATGTATTCTACATGTTTTATATGGAATTACATGTGTAGATATAGTTCGTGCACGTAATATATGCCAATATTTACATAAATTCATGCAGATATACAATAATATAGTGTAGAAGAATAGAATAATTAAATATTTCACGCAGTGCATGCATGCAAATGGAAACCGCAGGGAACAGGATGCATTTACATGTAATTACAAGAGTTACACCACTTTAACTTTTAATCCGCTTTAAGACAAAGGGAGATAACAATTAGCGACACACTTCGTGTATAGCAGTCGGAGTCTCGTCGGTCGGACGACATAAATGTTTATTCTGAGTAATGCAGTGTTCCTTTGTGATGTGGTAGGTAAATAGGCACATAATTAATAGTAATTAGTATTAAAATTCAGATAAACGCACAGAATTAAAAAAGGCTTTACATATTATATGCAGATAATAAATTTTTTTATGAATGCGGAAAAACAAATAAGGAAATTATGATTTCTTTTTACAAAAGTAGGTACCAGAGTTGTAAAGAAATGATAAGAATGTTAAATAAACTGTCGATTGTAATTCATACAGCAATACCTACAGGATAAGTGTTTTGAAGGAAAACATATGAAAACGAAGTAATAGTAATACTATCTATGGTAATATTTATTAATTAGTTCAATTTAACCAATCTGCTAAAACTATACAGATATGTATGGAGAAAACGAATCGGAAGATGTGTAGAAAACGTTGCAAATAAATAGTATTTGACAATGTAATATAATTGTAGAACTGTAATTACATAATTGACATTTTCAAGTATAAAAATGTTTCACGATAGTATATGGCGTGTGTTATTCTATTAAAAGTTAAGGCATACCCTGTAGTTATAACTAATCATATATTTTATTACCGACACTAGTTTTTCCCCTTGTAATATTCTACAGACGAACATGACAAACATAATGACACTACTTTAAAGACAAAATTTCACTTTTAATATGTGATAAGATGTATGTCTGCCTTCAGTAGTATATTATGTAGTAACATTAAACCTAGGAAAACGAATGAGAATGGATTATGTATGTTTACTGTATAACTCTAACTCTAAGGCAAGGGAATCGGATGTTTGAGTGAATAGTTAATTGACAAGATTTTTAAGTCACGATAATATTAAGCATACATAGATAAACAAATCCACATTCCCGGTCATTTCTCCCATAGCATATGGTTGCATATCATAAATGATCTTTAATTTATCCTTTACATTTACATAGCATGCTGTCTGAGACTTGTCATAGAATTTTTAATACAATTACTGCAAAAGATTATCAAAGTGTAATGTACCTTAAGTAAATAAGTGAAGTTAAGGAAGTACAATTTATTTAAGGCTTCCTTTTTTAAAAGCAATTTTATTATAAAGAATGTTGGGGCCTACATATATTAACATATGTATCCGTACTGTATTGCAAATATTTATTTTAGGTGAAATAATTGTATAGAAGTGTGTCTGTGTAGAGCTTTTAACTATTGTCCCGATAACACATAAAATTTTAATATATCTGTCAATGGAATAAACCACGAAGGACTTTCTCATCAAATCAGAACCAGGACAGGACACTAAAATACTAAAATGGTAAAATAATGATAAGATTTTAAAATTAGTAGCTTAAATCTAAACTACGAAAGTACAGTAATAAATAGAAGTAAAAGCTTTATGACTGTGCAAAAAGAAATGTATAGCATAATGCATTGTAAACAGAGAATAAAGACAGTAGACATACAATAGTCATAGTCATGGTTAATATCAACCTAGCAAGTTTATTTTACTTTTACTTTTGATAACTACTTACAATTTACAATACAAGATTCTCTATGCATACTTATTAGGTACATTGTACATGGGCAATGTAAAGCATATATGTATGCAGATATATTTTGCACAATAAAAGCAGAGATCTTGTTCGAGTGACATAGATTTGCAAGATTGAGATTGACAATGGAGTAATAAATGTATCTGTGTGTAGATGTGTAAATAATATGGTCCACCTGAGTAGAGAATACCTGCAAGGCAAGGTAAGACAACATAATGCAATGTAAATAAATAAAAGACAAAGCTAAGCTGGCGAAGCAGTAAGAAGGTGACAACGAGAACGGCAAGACATACATACTAAAACAGCCAAATGTTTTGAATTCTGAAGTACATACAGTATTAGCTATAGGATACTAATTTAATGTGTTGTAAAAATAGAATGGTTCGTAGAAAAGAGCATTATTATCTTGGCACTATGAAAGTACGTATGCGAAATCATATGGGGTTTATTCTTTAAGTAAAATAAGGGAGTGTGTGATCATTGTCACAAGACTGGAGACTCATCCGGCTTTTTGTCAAGTCATTTATACTAAGGAGAAGCATCCTGTCTTGATCTCCATTGTTCTAATTGTATCTATTCTAACTAGCCATAGTAAGCTTATTATATTTGGATTTTATTGTAAATATTCATTTTTCATTGAACCCACAGGTACACATTTCTATTTTAATTTTTAAGATTTAACAATCAGTAGAAATGAATTTTCACTGTATTCAACGTTTTGCAATATCATTAGGGATATTGATACAATAAGTATACTAGAAACAACAGGTCGATCTTGCAAAAGAAATAGTTTTGAAATAACTTATAAAAATGTATACTACTAAATATGTTAGGTAGAAATGTACCTTAATAATTCTTTCACATGAAAATATGTAAACAGTCAGAATCTAGAAAATGCTAATATTTCTTCCATATTTCTGTAAAATGTTAAAATACGTTTGCGTTTGAATTCTAAAGTGACTGCTTATGTTATAATGTCCTATTAATAATTAATTAGCGAAGAACAATTTTTAGAACTGTGATCTGATAATTTATATACACTTTTGAAGTAGACAGTAAATTGCTACACAGTTACACAAGGTACAGATTGATATGTCATGTACTGCAATAAATTAGCTTGCGGAAATGTTGGCTTTAAACCATTTTGTTATCTTCAGCATACGCAAAGGGATTAAAAATTATGCACAGCTTCTACTCACAATGTCTATTTGGCAAGTGCCAATATTTCCAACTCATCATTGGAATGATTAAATATTAAGATATTAACTCCCATAAAAATTAATAATCCGTAGCTGTAGCCTGTGGTGAGTCTGATGCACTTACATTTACATTACCAAAGTATTTTGTGTCAATAGTACAGCTACTTAAGTATTATGGTTATAGATGAGCAAGATATCATATATTCATTGCGATGTTCTATTAAATCTAAACACTTTAAAAAGGAATTATTAAATAGTATTTTATTATTTGCGTACATGCAATAACTAACTCTACGCACGTGTTTAAAGATGTATTCTATGTATTATACCGTAACGATATAACAGACAAAATACTTTAATAAAGTACTGCTGTTCCTACTTTGTTTAAACAATCTGATAAGAAAAGTGTGTTCCGCGTGTTGTAAATTTAAAAATGAATAAGCTCCCAACTTGCTATAAGTTCCTACTGCCAAATGCAGCTAACTGCTTTATTCTGCACGTCTATATTCTCTGAGGATTCTAAGTAATTGTAATGTAATGTATTATAATTTTGGCAACTTTTTATCTCTAGATTATTATTACCCATAGGTTGCTGGTAGGTTCCTCTGAGTTTACCATTCAAATTAGACAAGACACTTTAAAGGGTGTTACATATTTAAAAAGATTTTCGTTGGGAAATTTTTTAAAGCCACCAATGCTATTTCTGTATTAGCAAATCACCATGCGAATGGTTAATGAAGTAATGTATTTGAATTTGAATGGTTAGTGTTATTAGTTACTTGGTTTACATAGAAATTTTACATTTATCAGTGTTGTGTTAAAATGGGTTTACCAAAAGCTTAATTTTATAAAGACGCATTTACTTTTAACAGATTCTTTGGCAATCGAAAATAATTTGGTGAAAGATAAATATTGATTCCGATTGTGCCATAAATACTACTTATTATAATAAAAATTATTCATTGAGAGAACTAGGTTGTTCTTTTTGGTCTGGATTTTATTCATCTTCTACAATAATTGTAGTTTAATTTTATAAAAATGTTTTCCATGCTGAGAGTGAAAGATCTGTAGTAAAATTGTATCGATTGTACTACTACTACTACTAACTACTGCTAAATATTGTATTACATTGTAAATGAACTCTAAATAATGTCTCTGAATGAGACCATAAATATATAGTCAGTATGTAATTTAGCAAATGAAAACGAGGAAGCTAAACTAACGAAACTGAAAATTTGCAGCAATTACTTATCATCACTATCACGCACAGGATTAGACTGCAGATAGATAATAAATAGCTAGATATGTACTTTCTTATATTTAGTATGCATGTTAAAAGTAAATTATCTTCATGAGAATTCAAATTCACTTCTTTCAGGTATAGTATCTGAAATCCAATCTCTCAATTGATATACAAAATGGACTGTTCAATGCTCATTTCCCAAGAAACATTGCATTAGACTCAATTTGACCGAAAATCTTTAAACGATTTTCAGAAAATTGCAACATAATATCAAACCAGATTAAAGATAACTACTATTATCAACTAAAATGATACTAATCAATGCGAATTTTATACGTTTATGTGCAACCCTTCTCCTTCTCCCTTAAAAAGTATTACCACATACTTAGTTACTACATAGCTGCATTCAATAATTTATAGAAAGTCAATCTTGACTTGATTTACTCAGGCCAGGCCAAGCCAGGCCAACCCAGGTTACGTCGTGCGTAAAGATCCAAAAGCAAAACTATATTAAATTAGGGATTAAGCATATAGTACGTAATAATAACCCCAGAAAGTGCTTTTGTATACAAATACCTATACCGAGTTGAGTACTCAAGTATTTATTTATCATTCAGTGCCTTACTTGGCAAGGCAAAGCCAAATGAGTCCAATTTAATGCATATTGTTAATTTAATGAATGCTCTTAAACAGAGAAGAGATCAGACATGAGACCCAAAACCCAAACCAAGTACCTAACTACTAAAAGGAAATTTTTTGAGGAAAACGCACTTTGGTTTTGACAAACCGCCGAGGAAGCATAAAAAGCTAGACATAATGCGTAATACTGAAGTATGTAGAATAATGGCTTTATTAATTTAAGCTAACTTGATGTTGATTTATAATACAATGCAATACAGTTACAGTGCAAGGAAAATAAATCAAAATCCCATACACAGATGATATGATACACTACAGATTTTTATTTCGTCACGTATTGTCATGTGCATGTTATTTGCGAAAAGGGAAAACATTTACTTTGCTTTGCATTTATTCAACATTATTAAGCTTAATAGTAGTTCACTTTGTTTTTGTTTATAGGTATGTATCTGTAATTCTCCCTTTTCGTGGGTTCTCAATGAAGATAAAGGGCTTAAATCACAAAAAATGACACTAAGCTTATAATATGTCTAAAGAAATTTCTGGTGTGTGAATACCATTACTTGGGACAAGAAAAGGATTGTTTACTTTTTGGGAAATTGAGAGGACGTGGCTTTACATGGGCACACAAATAACTAATATTACTTACTTAGTTAAATACAGGAATTAAATCAAACTAACAAAATAGTGTATGAAAGAAAATTTGTCTGTCCTGTCTTATTGCAAAAGGATTGTGACTTTATAAATATGTAAATTGTAAAGATGGTTAGAATGATTGTTACCTATCTAAAAGTTGAGAAAGAAGAGTAATGGATGTCATAAAAAATAATTGACGGATATTTTTTATCTTCCCTGCCATTTCTTGTCTCGCATCTCCTTTCTGTTTTCTAAATCTCATAATATTCTAAATAAGCGGATGTTCCTATAAGATTTATTTACTATGAAAACAAAAGAACTGTCAACATAAGATATAGGAGATCTGTCTTAAAACCTTTCATCATCTTGAGTGTACTCAAACTAAAAGCTAATCTTTCACGCATGAACTTAATTTCTCAATTGGTGACTTGACTTTTCCTTGCATTGTTTCCTCTTTGGAAGTATACTAATTGTAAGTACAGCACATTCGTACTCGTAATATTGGACAAAAGTGACATTGACGAGAATTCACTTCATTTCACAGTTCACACTATCCTGAGCCTGACCATTCGTAATTCGTATACATAGTAGATTATGTACTTACGACTGCAATTCCAATTTATATAATTACTGTAATCAAATCTCTACTAATTTACAAAAGCATACAATACAAATAAGTGTACTTATACATTAAAATATACTGAGATTCATTGCGTTGGACCAATGAGTAAATGGACAATACTTAAACTAAAGCTTCAACCAGAAAAGTTAGAAAGACTTAATTTTGGGAAATCGCTGTATGCATTGACATAATTAGTTCACATTTCAGAATCGTAATGTTTAACAGTGCAAATTATTTTTTCTGCTTATAGTTCTTCCTTTTAAATTATACCTTCACCTTTGCTGTAATGAAATTGTCAAGATCATCTCATGTTTTTAGTTTTTGGGGGCTTACAGAGTCTACTAGACTAGATATAACTATATTTAAGTTCTGCTTCTCTAACAAAATTCAAAATAGACACACCTTTGAACTTTAATCTACCTGTACGTACGCATTACCCTTTATTACCAAAAGCGTAGCGTGTAAAAATAAATTACGTGCATGCAAAATATATTAGATTTGCCACATAAATTATAGCTATTCTGTAATATCTATGTAATTAATCTTTGGGTAGGGACACCTAACAATATTAACTATAACATGCAATAGTTTATTCTATATTACAATACTTGCAGGTTTTGGATGTTTTAGTAGTTCGTTTAGTTATATAGCTTAAATGTTATATAAACAATAAGAATAATTAGCACAGTATTCATATCATAGAGATAAGCTCCCAAGTTATGTATTTCATGTAATAAGTAGATTCTCTTAATTAAGATGTTTCCCTGTGGATAATTGGCACTTATGCAAAATTCTTCATCATACAACTAATTGACATGATGTCATTATGACATAACGATATTAATTGTGTATCAACCTTCCTACCCTGACCTGGCACAATGACCGTTCTTAGACTAAGAACCTTATGAACTCATAGACGTTGTGTTCTGATTAAAAATTGTTGACAATGGTAAGAAACGTACATTATATGATTTATTTGCATTGCATTTATGTTGCATATTATATGAACTAATTGATTGAAAGCTACATAGGCAAGTGCATGTACTATAGTAATTTTATGCATAATATCATAATGTATAAAACAACCTATTTAATTCAATTAGAAGCACAAAAGTATGCGACAATTCATTCCGGAGTTACATTGTGCATTAATTTTACTATATTACGAGTATAATTAAGTAGAAATGTTGTTCTTTAGTATAAAAGGGTATTATAATTATATGATCATATAGATTAATGAGATTAGCATGGGAAACTAGATAATTTATTAATATTAATAAGTTTATGACTATATGAACACTAATCTAAACAAATGCCATAAAATCATTACCTTTTATATGATATGTATAGTAATATGAAAGAAATAATTCTTAGATCAGACCGCTACATTTCATTATTATCGCTTACGTACTTATATATAGCTTCGTAATTTTTCATTTCATTACTGTTACTATTTAACATAATATGTACTCTATACTTAACAATACCAATAATCGTACACCTGAGATTTTCTCGGAGTTTGAATAATTGACAGAATATAGATGATAGTACTTAAGTAATAAGATTAATAAATATAAAATAAATCACCTTGATTAGATCATTCTTCATCCAAGAATGCTCTTCTTCTCTCTGAAGAATTTCCCCTTGAGCTACCGGAGGAGTGAACAAAATAACCGTGCATGTTAAAGCAAGGAAGGATCGGATTGAGATCAATCCTCGAGTGTTAATGTTAAAATCTACATTGTAATGTTTCTTCTTTCTTCTTTTACTATTAATGATGGAAGATTGGTCATAAAAAACTCTCCAGAAAGTACTTTTCATGAATTTCTCCCTTGTGGAGGCATTCAAAGGGGCTGGTAGCATTTTGCTCAGTTTTCCCATCCATCTATAATATCTACTCAGGGATGATTCCCATTTCCTCTATATATTTGTATTCAGAAGCTTTTAACTGTATACTTATAAACAATTGTATTACTTTTGCAGCAAATGTCCACAAAAAACATTTGAGATTAAAAAATCTCTAATTTCGCACTTCTAATTTCTTTAGGGACCCAATCCCAATAACCCAAAAATGGAATCAGACAGGAATGCAATTGTATGAAAATGGTATGTTGATTGGATTAAACTACAATAGGTAGCTATTGGGTAAGGTATGTACAGATATGTGGTAACACTGAGACAGGACGTCTACCTTGTATTTTTATTTTTATGCGTGTAAAAACCAAAGCACACAATCACAGTAAAAAATGACAAAGAAAAATAGTCTGAAAGAGGAAATTCACTGTCAACGAGATTGAGCAAAAGAGTTGTGCTCTTCTAAACGTAAGTGACACGATGCACACATGAATTCACAACACAACACAAACCAAACCACTAAACTAACTAAACTAAACTGAACCCAAATCCAAATTCAAGTTAGCTCTGAAGTTAAATTATTAACTTTGCATTACATATCAGATCACGAACTCAGTTCATATACAAATACACACAAAAATTCATAAATATATGTTGCAATGTACCTACGTAATGATAAAAGAGGAACGAACGGATTATTTTTCTTTTCAGAAGTCAGAATTCAGAATTCAATTCAATAGGGCAGGAGTGCATGGATTATCTATATTTACCTTTTTATTTAGCATTATCCTTTGCTAACTTGTATGTAGCATAAACTATATATATACTGTAGTATGTACTATATTGTATGTGATCCCATACTATTTAAGCAAATAGATTTAATAGACTTGTTCGTTCGCTTATTTAATGGTAGAATAATGTAATGTAATGTAAGAATCAGTGCATGTGTTGTGTATGTAGTGTGTATGTGATGTAATGTAATAATGCACTACTGTAGTTTGTTTTGCAGGTAAAGGTAAAGCTAATGGATGTATTTTTCTGTATATTCCTTTGAATGAAGTAAAATAAAATAACTCAGCACAACTTACATACCACAAAGAGCACAGTGATTTATATTCCAATCTACTGTCTACACTCACTGGCTAACTAAAGTGCACTAAACGTAAGCTCTGGTGAAACAGAGTTAGTAACTACGTACAAACTACATTAGTTTGGTTTTTATCCCTACATACTACATACATACTTAGAAATACTCTCCTCTCGTTTGGTCTGCTGAATACAGTCGGAATCAGTTAACGTAACTTTACTTGAATTAAGTTTTAAGTTAAGTTAACTTTTACATACTGAAGTGCATTCACAATTGCGATTCTCTTCGCTATATTGTATTACATACATACAGACCGGGCCAGAGCATAACATGAGACAAACACATATGATACCAGCTACAATAGTTATGCTTACCTGTAATAATGGAATGCATTTCTATGTACGTTAAGTACAAAAGTGTGCTCGTAATAAAATTATATCTGCCTACTGTTCTGTACAATACTGTTCTTTTATGAGATGACTGTGGTGTATTCTATCTGTATGCACATAATATTTATATTATTTTTAGTAGAGAAATCCATGCTTGATGGAATTGCAATGTTTAAAGCCGTAGCATGGTAGCATTTACAATATAAATGTCGTAGGCACAATGTACCCTGCCCATTAAATGGTCTAATTATTGTATGTACCTGAGACCTAGTCCATTAAGTTATTATGTTTTTGTAGGAGGTTATTCACCAATAATGCCCCATATTTTTCACTCAATTTCGGAATGTTTTAACAATGAAATCTTTGGGCCACTTTTTAGAGTCAATTTGCAAGCTTATCTTAAGTTAGATTACTAAAACCCCCCAAAAATGTCTAAGTGCACTGAATTTTCATGTCATCTTTAATATTTTAAAGCTTTGTATCTAAAATATATCACGTACTACTTATTATAAGCTTGGAAGACAAGGCACCTATATACCATATTACACTACTACACTGTTTGCCTTTGGCGTATATAGGTATACCTTGTATTTATGTATTGCGAGCTTTGCACTTGTCATTTGACTTTGTAAATATCCCTTGTGTATATTTTGCTTTGATGTCATTTACCGTCTTTTCGCTTGGCACTACTGATTTAGACGTTTGTGAAATTAAAATTAAACCAAGTTTCAAGCTACCTAAATACATGAATAAGGTTACTTAAGCTAAGTGCACGTAGAGTACAATATATTTTACAAAAATATTTACATGTGAAACATATATATGATAGATTGGATTGGTATTGAGTAAATTGTAACACTAACGAAACTACATACACACGTAATCTTTTTAAAGCATCACGAATGGTAGACCCATTAAGAGTATGAGTATGTATGTGTAATGTTTATATGCAACACAGGATTCACATAACTATAGGAATGTGAATGTGTTGTGCACTCATCTGTATGTTTATGTTCTCTAAAGTTAAAGTCAGTGTCAGCCAATCAGTCTTTATTGCAAAAAATACTTCAATATCTGTACCTAGGTTAGGTACATCCAATTCCAAACCAATAATACCAATCCCTTAATTTGCAACAGACAATGAACTAATGTCAAAACCAAAATGATGACGTACTGTATAAGTTGTAGATGATTTATGTACATTTACTATTTGCTACATTCACCTTACTTATAATAATACACTCTACAATCTATGTACATCGATAATGAAGGAATTTATACACATATCGCACATCAATTAAATTACATAGGTAAATAGATAATTACATGCTCGTGTGATCCTATTTAATACTTAAAGAGAACATACTAGTAGACAGTTATGAAAAAGTGTGGGCAAACCTAATGGGCTATTACTACGTTAAAAATTTGTTACTCTACGTGATTGTGCGTTACCCAACTGGATCATCTTCGTTTTCATGACACAATATTACGCAAACACAATGTTACACAAGTAAATCATTCAGAAATCTAAAGATATTGAAATATGTATTGAATTAATTAGCATATTATTGCCATTTTTGCAAAATACACTTTTACACAGCTATTTACAAACATTTATACTTCCACTTCCTCCACAGCATTTCCTTTGCATTTAAATGAATTATTCTTCTAATTATGCACAGACCATACCTATTCAAGTAAACACTAATTGTGCTAGAAGCAATTAATCTAGAAAACATTATTGTCTGAAAAAAGCCATTAGCATAAATAATATACTACCTATACCTACCTATACCTGTATAATTGTACTGTATATTTAAGGAAGCTAACGCTTAATACAAATGTAACTATTAAGTTAAAATTAATTGGCACCCCTTAGCAAAATATAGCACACTGTACTGCACAGTGCTCAGTTCAGTTCAGTTCAGTTAAGCTTTATTCAAGTGACAAAAATGGCCTTTCAATTACACGAATCAAAATCAGTGACTAGCGCAAGCACCAGACACCGCTCTACCCCATCGGTCACATCATAAATATATAAATAAAAATAAAAGTAACACAATCAGTAATTCACAAACAACAAATCTCGTTTTTTCAAAATGTGATCCTTAACCAAATCGACCAGCTTATAATAAGACAAATCTTTATACACCCACTTCCTGGGCAACATATTGTGCTGTGTGTACTGTACTTATTCGCAGACTAAACCCAATATTTTTACATTTACTACATTTACAGATAACTTACGGTTTCATTTCACCAATGCAAATGTGTAACTGATGCTACCAGAAATTTTTCGCATATGCTACATAGTTGAGTGCTAAAACAATATCGAAGCGAATTGCTTGACTTGGGATTACACATTATTTAAGTGAAGAAGAGAAATTGCATTCCTAATAAATTGTTGTAATACCTAAGTATGCAAGGAATTCAGCAGATAAGCTATTGAGCAGGTTACATAAAAGTGTAACTTACACATTGTATACGTAATAGTTAATGATTCTACTTACAAATACTTAGTGCCATTACTATTAAAATGCCGTCTTGTTTTTGCTCAACGACAACAGGAGTGCAATTACTGAAAGTGTCATCATAAGTCATTTGTGTTTTATTTTTTACAATTGTATCATAATAACATGGACTTCATACCTTTAATGTGGGTACAGTACTACATACTTATTTACTCAGCCAAGCAAATGAGTTGAAATGATAAAGAAAATAAATATGCAAAGATTAAAGTAAGTATAGCGTATTTATACATGTATACACACACATATGGTAAGAAAGAATATCTATCTGTACTGTATTATATTTGTATATCCGTCGAAGAATAAGAGGATTTCCGCTTACAGATTTTTCTAGCCTTAAAGCTACTGCGATTACTGCAACGATTGTACATAGCAAATAAGCGCATGTATACAATGTACAAGTATTATTAAGTATGGTAAGGTAATACGATAACAACACTCATTCAGTTTCAATCGTACATCTATGTATGAGACAAGCAGTTTAACTATGGGAAATCGTATGTGAGTCCAATATAGGAACGAATTTATACTTTATTTATGAGGGTATCATGCAGAAACAAAGAAGCGATACAGCAGCCATGTAAATAAGTACATTAAAGTAAATAAAAGTGTTGTAATACTAATATTAAGAATACAAATCATTCTTTCTGCCTGTGTGTGTGCGTTTTGGCATTATTATAATATGTGTATCATAATGAGCAAAATATATTTGCACGAGTGATTTTGTTTGTATAAATTAAATTGTTAGTTCTTAATTCATGCCTTATATAAATACGCAAAGTGCAGATTGCAGATCAATTGAGCTAGTAATTTATTAACCGTTAATTTATGGTCATAAATTTTTCATGCATAATTCCATTCTAAACGTACTAATGTTATACTTATTTATTTACAATTACAATTACACATAAGTAGTAGGGATACATTTGTATTTATAGAACAAGGCTTACAAGAGATTGAGTATAACTATTTGTATATTATGTAGAATTGGAGATGCAGGTAATGACTATATAGTACATGTTATACAATTTTAATAGTTAATTACATTTACTCGTACCATTCGATAATATGTTCTATATATTTAATAGGTAATAAAATCTTATACTTTTACTAATTAATGTAATTAGGTATAAGTCTTGGTTTTGTTTGATTACGTGCAGGTTGACTTGTTATCATCAGCGGAAACTTGTGCATATTTATGAATTAGTATACCATAACTTACACAAAGTTTTTAATTTAATATATTATATATTTTCAAAATATATTTATCCGCATAGATATATGCATTACATTTGGTAAGAATACAAGTTCGGAGGTCAAGGCATAAAGTTCTAATGATGTTTAAAGTGTTCCGAAACATTAATCTTTTAATTATTTAATTAAAACTGTAATTATTAGGTAAATGTTTGAATGAAATATGTACATAGTATAATGTATGTGTACCGTTGCATTACAATAAATGGAATAGGAAATAGAAATTAAAATCATAGCTAAAAATACTTAATTCTACTGTTAAAAAAACTATTTAAAATTTAATTGCTTAATTTCAATCTCAATTTAACTGCTTCTGCATAGTTGCAGTTGCAGTACTAATTGCGTATGGAAGATGCAACCGGAATAAAGCAATTGAATTACTGCTACTACTTTATGTACTGTCTCTATTTAATGCAAGTAGATTCAATTGAATGCATCTGTATCAAGTTTGGGAAACCGGTATTTCTTGGCAAATGCTAATCTTGAAAGGTTTATTCATAACACACTTTTACACATACCTTAAGTAATAAAATGTGGATAAATAAATTTAGATCGTTTGTATTTGTATATGTGCATTATAGTGTATATAAATTCTTGTCTGCATTGTCTGCATCGAAAGTTAGATTTAAATGTAATTGTATGGTACAGAGCATTCGCTCAGCCTATTTTCGTTATTTACTTAAGTAAAATATAATTGAGATCGAAGAAGCATATCCATATGAGTACATAGAACATTAATATTAGAATGTAAGCTGACAGAAATAAAAATGAAACTGGATTTGCAGTATTGTGTTACAATTTTGCCATTTCTCATGTTCTAAGTAACGTCAAATTGTTTACATCTTTATTTTCTCTCTCCAACGAACCTTTGACTCGTTTATAGTACATGTGATACCTTAATGTTTTCCTTTATTATACTTACAACAATATCTACATACTTAACTTATGTACAATACAAAAAATTTCATTTCAATCCTTGCCTTAACCTAAACAGTCATCGAGTCTGTTTCTTCGCTCCAATAACGCCATGACCTTATCATATCAATCCCACAATTACTGACGAGATATCACCAGACCAATGCATTGCAGATTACAGAACGCATCCCATCTCCCATCTCATGGAATATGGAATCTTCTACATTTATGATGCACTATATAAATACAACTAGGTAATGCATTGTTTGCTGCGCTACAGGTGAAGTTATTTCAATTTCTACCTCTAGGTGTGTTATTTATGTGAGTATACAAAAGCATGACTAACAAGAAAAGATATATGTTTACTCATTTAAAATATTTAACAATGCTATTTATGGCAAATAAATTGCATATGCATATTAAAAATGAAACTAAACAACTATATTTTGAATAGAAGTCCCTAAAAGTCTCAATTGTGTGCATCTCATCATCACAGCAAGCATTTTCCTTTATGTTTCTATATTTATATTTGCATTTAGATTTAAATCTGTATACTTAAGAGATAAGTGTATGTATATATGAAATCTCAGGCGTATGTGTATAAAGACAAAGCGTCATGTGGATGTGAAGATTCAAAAACCTAAGCAAGTCTGACATGAATACTATCCTTTAATGTTGTGAACTAACAATAAAGTCACTAATGATGATAACAAATTCACAATGCATACATAAAATACATATGGTCCATGTTTATAACAGCCAAAAGGATAAAATGTTAATGTTACAGTTTTAAGATACAGACGAAAGATATCATATCCATTTCATATCACACTCACAGAGCATTCAAGTAAATTGTCCATACTTAAATAAAGAGTTTTCATTTTTGCAATATTGTACAGGGACTGTAGTATAAGTTGTAAATGTCATTTCTTTTTAAAGTGTGTCCAATAACAATTTCCTTCTTTGTCACCTTAATCTTATCTAGCCCATTATAATTGACGACTTTAAGAAAAGTGTCAATAAATAACAGGACAGGGCACAGGATGTATTCTCAAGCTAAATTAAGATAGCGAAATAGTTAATAAGAGAAAATGCTACAAAAATAGATTTCTTTAAGAAAAAGCAGAAAATTGTTTACATATTAGAGAGTGAATATTCTTATAGCATGCTGAAGACATTTAAAGGACACCTTAATTCATACGTTTCAAAATTGTATGTACAAGAAGACAATTTTTAATGAGTTCATTAGCAAGAGATTTTTATGAATAATTAAGAACACGCGATTACTGAACAATTTCAGGGAGATAGAAAATTAGGCAGTATACAGTAGAACAAAAGTAATTAAGTATAAGAAAAAATGGCATTGCTTTACTGGAGAAAATTGGGTCTAATTAAAATATGTACAAAGTTTGCCATGCCCACTTGACATTTCGTAGAAAAATTGCAAATTGCAAATTTAATACATGCACATATAGTAAAGCATGCATATCTATGCACAATTTAAAATCTTAATTTAAATGTCAAGCGAAGGACACCTCAAATTTTAGGCGTTAACTTCACCATGGCGTGCTTGAATCGTTTTAGACATTTATAACCAGTTTATATGGTTGTAGCTTGTAACGAGAACTGGAACTGGACAACATTAATTAAAGAAACAAAATCTTCACGCTTAGAATATTATAAACACAAGAATACAACCTTTAGGTAATAATTACAGTACAGCAAAGGCATGAAAGCTTCAAGTAACTACGTAAAGGCAAATAAATAGTTCTTTATTGAAGGGACAGTTTTTTAGATAGAAATTAGGAGTAGAAGACAGGACAAAACTAAAACCACATTAAGTAAACGACACGACAAGACAGGAAAGGCAAAGCTAAGATTCACGATCAACTTAACAATAAGTTGAAATACAAGGTTAAGACACTCCAACTGAAACAGTCACACATACGTAGTACTGCACGCGATTTTGATTAAATAATACTCTTTCGCTTATGTATTTATGCAAATGCATGTGAAAAATGATATTTTAATTGATAGTTCTGCCGTGTGGGTCCATTTTAACTCAAACATTGTAATTTTACACTTATACAAGTTTCAACCAATAAGAAAATTAAAAATCTAAGATTTTGTATGTAGTATACTGTATAATATCATACTGCAAGATCTCGCCTGGATTTAACTTTACTTAAGTAACTTGCTATTGTTTACTAAGCATATAAGTTTAAATACGATTTAGTAAGTACATGTTGACTTCACAAACCTGTCCTAAAATTTGCGTTCAACGGGTTTCGTTTACTAGTGGGTGATTCTGCATAGACATGCCTGAAATGATGCAATTGTCATGTTGATGTTGATGCCCCATTGTTTTATACTACAGGGCAAGTGTGTGCAAAGCATAGCAAAGGGGTGACAACGTGACATGACCATGACAAAACAAAAGTTGAACCGGAAGAAAATATTTTAGTCAGCCAACTGAGTAGCAAATACACAATTTAACTGTTTGCTTTGTGTACGCAGTGTTGTTTACAAAAATAATTAGATGATTTTCTTTATTGTGATATTACGCAATAGAATGTCACCTTGTTTAAAGTTTAATGTGGTTAGGCACAGGAAATGGGATTAAAGAAAGATTAGAATTAAATGCCTTATTTTTGATTTGAAGATATATTTTGGCTTTCTCAAAAATTACTGTAAATGATAATGATAAATAAAATAAAATGTGTAGAATCTGTAGAATCAGCAAAACCTTTCCTCAAAACTTCCACCATCCGCAATATAATATGGCTACCTAGATTATTTTTAAAGAAATGAAATGGAAAACTGTTACTTTTTTACGAAGTCAGTAAGTGGCAAGAGCGACACTAATAGAAAACAACTGAGCATATCCGCTCTAACTCAAACTTTGAGATTACAGTAGTTAATCACATTTACAGGAAGACAAGACGATTTTTCATACTGCGGTTATTATATAGCTAATGCGACAAGATGTAGTTTAAAGATAGACTTTCATGCATATTTCCAAATTCTACCAGATCAGTTTAAAGTTAAAGTTTAAAGGAAGGACGAATGTTTTATATTTGTTTGTAAGTATGTCCACATCCCATATACATAGGTAATTATTCCAATTACAACATAACATTCAACTGGCACAACAAAAATATGTGATATCACTTAAAATACTTTTGTTTTCCAAAATGATGTACTGTGTGCATACATAGTGTAAGTAGTTACAATTTGGCTTACTTTTTAATACTAACAGCTATGGCTACTTGTTGGTAGTTTAGATAAGGCACTTATTCCATTAGTATGTAAGGAGCAATTTTAGTGACTTTTATTCGTTGGCAGAATCATGATTCATCAAACAACTAGATATGTTTATCAGGCCTTCGTTTGGTAGATATAGGAAATAGTTTAGAATCAGTCTCCGTTTTCCACTTTCGAAAGTGCCTTTTGCATTCGCTTCATCGCAGCCCACTTTTGGTTAATCTTATCCTAAATTGGAAGCAAAATCATATTTTAGAATCTTGTCTTTCACATATTTATATTATGCATTGCATAATAAACGTGAAAAGAAATTGAAGTTGTTGAAAAATAAACAAGGAACTGAGGGAACTAATAAACACCGTGCATGAAATGTAAGTTTATAGGTGACAAACAAATTACGAAGGAATACTACATACCTGAACAATCTGCTGCTTGTTTTTCGAATGCCAAACTAACTTATTTTGCAAATCGACATGGGTCTTTTCCAACTCTTGAATTAATTTTTCTACGTCGTTTTCTATGTCCTGAGTTCGAACTTTTTCGAAGAGGCCCCTTATAACAGTTTGTTTGTGAATCAATTTATGTGAAAATGAGCTTACATTTGTATTGTTTTGCTCTAATGCCTTCATTTTGTCAATATCAACTTGCTTTCGAATAGCACTCAGAGACACCATAGTATTTGTGTGAGACTCCAAAACGGAAAGGGGTACACCAAACTTCTGAAGAGCTTGGAACAACCTACTCCCTTCGGGGGATAACTTGCTTTCAGTAATTCCTTCGGAAAGCAGCTCTTGTTTCTATAAAAATAACAATCATTTTAGCATTTAGTTGAGCATTATATAAAGCATATGCTGTATGCTTATGTATGTATACATAAGTTAGGTCTTTCAGGATAACTTACGATTTGTAAGTTGCTTAGTTGCCTTTTCTGTTCGTTAAGCTGTCGGGCCAATTTTTCAATCTCCCGACCTTCCGTACGTGATAGCTCTCTTATGATATCAACCCTAACTTTTTGGACAGACAAAATGTCAACAACAAACTCCAAAAATTCTTGAAGGTTTCTCTGTTTAAGATTAAAATTAAATTAATCATAAATAATTCCTTTCTGAAAACATCCATTACAAAATAACATTACCTTTGCCTGCGCTTTCAAGTCTACCAGCTCCTTAATGTCGTCGTTTAATTCTGTAATGACTAAGTTTTTAATATGTTGTAACGCCCGATCTTTTTCAAACTGTAAGGTTTCTTCCAATTGATCAGTATCCTCTTGTACCTCCTGTTTCATCTTTCTGAAGCATAAAATGAAATTGAATTAGCATTGAAACTGGGTGATTACTAGGAAAGGTAAAACAATAATGCAAATAACATACTTCAATAGAGCTGCATCATCTAATTGGGACAACCGTTCTACTTCTTGAATACATTCATCTATTTTTTCACAAACGCCTTTGTCTCCTGCCAACATGATGTCATTTCTTCCGGTTTCCCGGATTTTTTCGTAAACGATAGAATGCTTCAGTCTTTCGAAATCTTTTGCATACTGCACAAAAATCCTTTGTATCCCTTCAGATTCCAGAACTCCTTCCCCTTCTCCGGAGGCTTTGCGAATCAAATCAGTTCCATACTTTTCAAGCATTGGCCTAATCATATTCATTAATCTATCTTCATCTTGCATTATTCTCGCCCAGTCTAAATCTACTAAGGACGATGGATTTTCTTTCTGCAAAGCAAACAAAATATTATACATTGTTTTTTATAGATACCCTTTTAACAAAGGACTATTTTCTCATCTTACGTCCATCCGATTCAGAACTTTATTGAATGTGGCCGGAGCAATAATTTCCTCTAATGTGTTTTGTAGTTCATCCACTTTTTCAATTAACATTTTTCTATCGATCAGTATCTCCTTATTAAGGTTTATGTTTTCGGCCTCCCATTTGTGAATTAACTGTTTTTTCTGAGCATCTTCAGCTTCTTGTGCTCCTACTGTTTGACTAAAAATATAAAACGAAATTAATATAAACAGTCCAGTCTAGAAAAATACTTAGAAAACTCAGAATTGAAAACAATTACTAACTACATACTTTAGTATTGCATTGAGCGCATTTAGCTTGTCGATATTGGTTTTCCTTTTCTCGATTAAATGACACCATTGCGCCTCTTTGGCATTTGCAGTGCTGATATCCTCCTCAATTTTACGCTCAATAGACTTTTCTCTGTCCATTGTATCTTCAAGATCTTTCCCATACAAAACTTGACCATCGTCTTTAAGTAATTGAAATCTATATAAAAACATGTAAATATTATTCTCATGTTGTTCTGTCGAAGTTTACCATTTTTTATTTGCCAATGACTGCCTTATTTAGATTTAAAAAAAATAACCTCTGTAATTCGTCAGGGTCCATTATATTCTGCGGCTTAATCTTTCTCATCATTGCTTTAATTTTCTTCGTGACTTCTTCATCTTGGAAGATATAGTCATAATGCTCTCCCTTTTGATGTTTCGGCGGTTGGTAACCCAGACTTTTTAAAAAGTCAAAGAACTCCTCTCCACGAGTGTTGAACTTTTTCATAGGCATTTTAAGTCAGGATATGAATTATTTCCGTATATGGAGTCCGGACGAATTATTCCATTAACTGTCTGGTTGGCTACTGGAAATAAAATAGTTGTTGGCTGCAGTGTTGATACGGAAGAATGCTCTGACAACGGCGGAAGATGTTGGTTTGGTCAGCGTCACCTCTAAAATCGGAAACAAACAACAAAAAGCACCATTTAGAAAAGTATGATACTTTTGTTTTTTAACAAATAACTATATAATGACAATTAAATCCAAATTAAAGTACCTTGCTTGGCTAAATATAATTGGCTGGCTGGAATTGGAACTGCTTGTAAATTCCTCTCACAGACTACGTCAAGATCCAGCAATCAGCTGCAATCTGCAATTACATCAATCAACAATTTACAAAATCGGGTCAAGGAATTCCTGCTAATTGGTGGTAGTCGCATTGGTTAAAAATTGGGAGGCGATTTATATTTTAAAATGCTGCTAAAAATTGCTATGCTTTAGAACAGTAAAAATTTTAAACAGAAAAACGTACTTCTCCGATTTCGATCAATTTGAATTTAGCAGTAAATTACAAAATCAATTACTCACCACCACACAAATCCGAAATAGTCAATCTAAGTAGTGTTATCCAAATCAGATGATGGGCCAGGTCCTTCTCCAGTTAAAACCCAAAACCAGTCTGTTTCGGGCAGCCAAACAATGAAATACGCAATCCAGAGTGTGAAGAAAGTAAAGTACACAAGTATGAAGCAAATTGAAACTAAATACCTATACAACTCGGCCGTAAATAATCCAAGCAAGAATCCCAAAAACAGAATCCAATGTTTCATTACTAACGATCATAATTTGGCATAATTGTTCAAGATTACTGTAAATATTTAGTTTGAAAATGCAGAAATTTTCTAGCTAGATTTTTGGCTGCCTTTATTAGCAGATCTACTCTTCTTTTGTTGTTTTGTATTTTGTACTTCACCACATTTTGCAAGCACAAAACCAAGTCTGTCTTCTACAAAGAAGTTCGTTCCACTTCGCTCAGACGATGCTGAAAGCTGAGGATTGCCCATTGCCCTGTTTCCCGTGTCTATTTTTTGCAATATAATAAATATGCAATATTTTGCATTATTCATAATTTTATACGCCTAAATTCCTCGCAGAAATAGATAGGAATTATCATATAAAGCAGCTACCAAAAATCTACTTACGTTTGGGTACTTAGGCAGCTATGAACTTTCAAAAATCTTCATTTTTGCTGAATTAAATGCTACATTTGTAGACCAATCAAATGAAAACCTCTTTACATAATATGTAACATAACTACCATAAAATGAAAATACTAAGAAACAATTACAGGTATTTCTGCACATTCAATTCAGTTCGGTAATCAGTACATATATATTTTGTCAAGCTAAACTAAACAATTACATTTAGTGTTTATTACAGAGAGGCTTTATTCGTTTACATTTATTTTCAATAAATCTTAATTATACGACTAGGACTAGGCTGATTTAATTCTTTAAAGCGAGTAAAATGTTTTCTACGACAATAACAAGACAATAATGCATGACTGAACCATACATGTAAATACATGTACGTGCCCGTACAATAACAAGAAATATACCGCATCATAATAAAACAATCCCAAACTTAGATCCAAATTACATTCCTACGGTCCAATTTACATAAGGAAACACGTTGTCATTTAATCAAAAATAACACATTTCCTAATATAATGATAATCTTCTTTACGAAAACAGCTTATTTTACTTGCAAAGTAAAATAAATGTTCACAATCTAATTAAAATACAAATAATTTTATGTGAATAGGCAAACATAATTGACTGCTAGTGGATGGGTTGGGTAATATTTATAACGTATTAGATAGATAGGGTTGTCAACCCTATCTCCAAATACAGAGAATAGTACGTTTTATACTTAGGTGCACATTAGTTGATTAGTTCACCTTGTTTTGATATATTTAAAAGCACATAAAGAGCTTAAGCATATGTACATAATTATGTAAAACGAAGCTCGAAAGGTTGAACAATGTAAATTAAAATAGGACCTCTGTGTTAAAATAGTACCTTTAAGTGCACATAAAAGTAATCCAGCCGGACCAATAAAATATTAAATACACATATCTGTGAGAGAAAAAAGTTCTTACAAAGCCCAAAAGAATAGTTTATCCGGGTATAAGGAGCAAGGGCAATAATGTCTAATTGCAATCCAAGTTGATAAACAAATATATAAGCAGGGAACAAAATAAGATACAATTTAGGGATAGCTCACATGCATTTTTACACTGTAAAAGTACTGAAAGTGGTTGTCCTAAAAGTATTCTTATACATTATAATAGTATTAAAGTACTTCTATTGTTTACGATATAGTGTCCGTCTAGATTTATGGCAACATATGGTTATTTTGGCTCTAACATATTATAGCTAGAATGAAGACGATTATTTGAATTACTATAAAGACTGTAGCTGACAGATTAACGAGGTAAAAATAGTCCTAATTTACAAATTAAACAATGTAGGTAGATATATAAATCTACTAATGATACGTAAGTTAGTAAGTACAAATAATATTAGCTGTTTCGTGATATTGTTTCATTTGGACATAAACAATTCGTTATAGTTGTATCTACTCACTATTTTAATTCTTATTTCATTAATAATTAACTAGAAATATTTTCTAAATGCAAGCCCAAGTCAGTAACAAATAGGGCTGGTATTACCAGGTACACGAATGGGGTTGAGCTGAGATTAATTAATGCATCACCTTTTTGGTGCGTGGATTCTCAGCAGGGAACTATTTACGTTGTTTGTGTCCTATATACTCGATGCCTATTATTTAGTAGGCCTAGAGTCAATGGACATTCTGGGATTCCTTATTCATTAACACATACAACGGCTAATTGGATATTACAGTTATAATAGTTATACATTGTATAGTTAGTTATTACAAAAGATTTAAAAATATAATAAAGCAAACTCAAATTTCATACGAATTACTTGTAAAATTCATATAGATTTTCATCATTTACATCACAATATAAATATAATCATTTCTTAAGTATTTTTTTTCATTAATATATATAATAGAATAGATATTTAGAGACTATACAATATTACACGCTGCGATTCTCGACTCAACTAGAAAAGTCGTACAAGTTTGACTACTAGGTTTACAAATACAATTTACATTTTTACAATGGTAGACAATGTTAATTATTACATGCATTTGAATTTACAGCGTTTTGCGAAGATATAGTTTGTATTTACATTTGATTTGCGAATGCGAATTAGCTTGGGTTCCTTAGGTTAACATATACAATTTAAACATCGGTAATTCATCTATTAATTAGGCAATTATTGTAACAGTTACCTTCAAACTGCAGCTATTTATTTTAATAAAGTGAATTTAGCGTGAAGAGGTTGACTGTTCTGTAGAGTAACATCAACTGAAGATTAATCATAGGGTAGGAGCGTTGGGGCGAGCATTTTGGTAGTTGAAGTTGTTGCCCTTTCCGCCATTCTTTTTTGTTCTCTCAAATGCATGATGAGTTTCGTGAGCTAGCAATTACATTTATTGGCTTCATTAGATAATTTAAGAATAAAGAATCAAATATCTCGAGTAACAACTATTTCATGAAGCGTGTTAGTTAAAGGCGTCAGCCATACCACATTCAACTATCATAAAATACCTATCAATTTTCCTATTATCATTGGTTTTACTGTCGCACCATACTGTTAGTAAATGTTTAATAATTGACAACTTACGCTTGTAAAATTCCGACAAGAAAGCTGTGTCCGGCAGAAGCATGTGGACACAGTCGAAAATTCGGGCATTTGCGGCTTCACAAGCGTTAACATTCCAAATCAGAACAAGATCCTCTCGTTCGCGAACGGATACCGATATTCCGCATATTTCGTCTTTCTCCGACACGTACTCATTTAGCTGTTCGCCAATTGCTGCCATAAGCAACTCACGCCAAACTTTATCCTGTGCCACAAAAAAAGTACTTATAATAATACATGTTCGTATTATTTATTTGAATTACTAGCATAATATGTCCCGACAAAAGAAACTATTTGAAATATATTTTACCGTATCCTTTTTTGGGCACCGAAGGCGAAAAGTACCCCCTTTACAATTGTACGGTTCCTCCCAAACAGGCTTCCTTTCATCTCGCATCATGTGTAAGCTGTAAAAAATGTAATTGTATTAATTTTTGTTACTGACAATGAGACAAATCACCATAAAAACGTTAGTAAGATGTTTCCTTGTAAGTAATGATGATAAATATGTTTCTTGGTTACCTGCTCCGGTTATGAAGGGTCAAAGGCTCTGGTATATTATAATATACTGCCCAAAATCGTTGCACCGTGTAAACCGTGTAGATCCGCTTCAAATTAGCTTCAAACTGCTCCACATTTACACCCCTTTCAGAGCTGAAAATAGAAAGTACTAGGTAAATATATGAAGAACAAAAGACTAATTAATTATTAAGTCCGAGTTCCAGGAATGCGACTGGATGTAGGAGTGAATGCATATTTAGATTTTACAGGGAGTTGTATAGAAACGAAAAGATAACGTTCAAAGAACAAAGATAACCTACCGATCTACCCAAAACGTCCACGGCGTATTGAGTGGAACAGCTTCATGCGAATAGATGTTTTTCTTTTTGGAAACTTGCATCTTAAAAGCATCCTTAGCATCGTCCTTCTCTTCCTCTTCCAGTTCCAAGTACTTTTTTGGATCAGTAGGGTCTACTTTATGCATATAGTCGCCATCCCCACACTCAGATACTTCTAGATGTTCCATTTGAGATGAAGACTGCAAATAAAACATTTACATAATTGAGATGAGACTGAGACAGTAGGTTAGGTAATTAGAATTAGGTACAGATATAAGCAAACAATAAATAGGTAGAGGTTTGAGACAAAGGTACTTTACTTAGAGTGCATACTAATTTTACTTTAGATAAATGCATTCATTGAATTCTAACTCAAAAAGGTAGCAAATAAAATTCTGAATATCTCTTCCAACTTTCCTGTCCGGGAGAAGCTATTCTCGGATGTTATTTGTGGAAAGGTGAAGATGAAGGCAATCTTATGCATACAAACAAGATAGAGATACAACCTTGCTTTCACCTTGTAAAAGTTGAGACATGAGACTATACTCTTCAATAACAGTATTAACTATACTAAACTGTTAAATGCTAATTAATGCAACTAAATAGACTAGGAAAAGGAAATACTATGTTCATTGTCAACTAGTTGCTGCCGTTGTTGTTACTTGTCTCTAGTCGTCATTACTTGCCGACTGTCATTGTTAACAGATTTGTTATTGACAGTATTTCAAACTGAACTGCAGCCAACTAGTTGAACAAAAACGAAAATTTCCAAATGTGAAAACCTGAAAATTAAATTAATTTTGCAGACGCATACCACAAATGTAATAAACGACAACCCCCTGGTGGAAAAGGGCATGGAAAATATCCGATGATAAATTGGCAATAGAAAATGGGAAAAAACATGCAATAAATATCACTTCCTCTGATTTTCACCTGAACAATTGGGTTTTAAAATACCGTAATTTCGAAAATTAAGTTAATATTTTCATTTTCTATTACCTTAGCCATTGTTGATGATTATTTGATGACGAGATGACTGTCCAAACATTAACTTCTTGATTAAATTTTAAGAGAAAATCTCTTTGATGTCAGCGCATTTATTTAGATGTTTGCTACACTAGAGCATTTCTGTAACTGACTGATTAGATTAAATGTACGACTGAACTGATTTGCCAGTTCATTGCTCGCAATTTTCTCGCAAATCGCTGCTTCCTCTCGTATCGTTCATATCCCGCTGACACTTTGAAAGTCTGTGAAAACAAAACAAGATGATAAAACTAAAACTGAAGTGAGGTCATTTTTGCATTTATTTGCACTGCAATTTGCATATACATAGCAGAAGCAGATACAAAGATGTAAATACGCACAGAATAACAAAAACAAATCTCAATGCAATCTCACTATACCCATATCGCTATCACATTCCCACACACGCCATAAGCCAAGACCCAATACGATACATATATTATTACACAACACAAATAGATATAGCGCTACGGCTTGAGCCTATATAATATGTATGTATGGGTAGCTTACATAAAAAATTAAAATATCTTTACACAACACAAGAGCACAAGTTTAGTACAAGTCACAAGTTTTACAGCTGGGCTAACACTACTTTTAACTACGTCGTGAAGTATTCATATTTATGTATGTGAATATTTTAATTGATTTCCAACTAAATACACCCACGCAGTCGAATCTGATATACTAAAATCTTGTAAGTTAAAAACAAGACTTTTTTGAGCGATTAGCAATAAAATATCAACTGTAAGGTAATTTCACTTAAACAAAAGCTATAGAACTAACTACCTGTTGATTTTGCAAGCTAAGTTTATTTAGGTATTACTTTATTCTTATTGTGTACTTACTCAGTTTAAGTTAATAGCTATTAGTTAATGTAAATATATTTCATCATGTATTGTATGACACTATTATTATTGGAACCTGGAACCTAGTTTACTTTAGAACTGTTGTATAAGTACTATACTGTAGTAATCTTCATATTATGTATTTGCTTATTTGCAAGGTAAAGTATGTACACATAATATTGCCTGTATAGCCAGTAATGTAATGAAAGGAAAGGTTTTTTTAGTAGATTTGCCTAACTAATGGTGGTGAATTACTTTTTTTAATTTTTAGCAGAACACTATTTTCCTGAACTGTCTGTAAAAGTGTAAAAGTGGAGGTGGAGTTGCTATCTGTGAAAGGATTGCGTTGTAGAAGAGCATAAATCATCAAAATACTATGACTCTAAGACGATACAAACCCGGCGAGCCTAATCAGTTAACGATGTTGGCGATCTTCTGTATTACTTTATTTTTGCCCCTTGTGGCTGCTTCTGGAAGTCATCCTTTTGATTTTGGAGATTTTCTCGCCCTTGTGATTGTAATGGCTTTAGCCTTTGGAGGTGTATGTGCCTGTTTAGGAAAATATGCCCGAATGAGATCTGGCGATTAAATACTTTATAGTACATTATAATTTAACCAATCTCTAAATACTAATCTTTTCTACTATGATCCATTGTTTACAATACTTATTTCGTTTTGTACTTTAGCAATTACTTAGTATAGTACCATGAACTGTACAAACACATTTGTGAACATAATTTACTATGTAGTACTTAATAAATCCATTTACGGCCTATCTACAATACAAAAGGGACGTATTCTTCAATTTTAAAAAAATAGGTCGATAATATTGTTTGTTTGTATCTTCCTAACTTTTAATTAGCTTTGTTATGTTGGTAGCATACTGTTTATCACTTGTACTTGCACTTGCATTCGTCTCATTTTTAATTACTAAATAAGAAATTAGTATTATTCACTTAGACCACTACTAAACCAACCAACTACTTACTGCTATATATATGTCTATTGATGTGCTAAACTGATTAGCACTTTGATTGATTATTAGCACCCAATCGAAATGAAATTGGTTTATAAAATGGTGACATGACATATAATTTTTTAGCAAAAACAAAACAACATGACAATTAATTTATTAAACATGACAATTAATTTATTAATTTGGAACGTTTGTTGCGCTTTATTAAATCCAGAAATCACAAAACAATGTCACTCTTCGGAAAGTTTGACTTTTCTGTAACACATCTTTCTGTTTTAAATACAGGTACAATAATTATTCCAATTATTGGCATAATATATAAACAAGTGAAAAGGTTAAGGTTAAGATTGTGCTGAAGTAATATTTACAAAATTCTGCCTAATAATAGCTAATTCTAACAATTATAATATGTTGTAATTGTAAGATACAAATATCACAGACAAATGTGTACTTGAAATTTTGTTTTTGGTTTATAGAATATAGAATGGGATGAAAATTACAATTATTTGGCTCAATCAATTAACCAAAGTCCATAACCAATATTAATAAACAATTGCATTGCCTTAAACGTACTTTTCGAATAACTAGTTTTAAAATACGATACAGATAATATCACTAACAACGTACACTAACTAATTGTCGGGCACTTAATTGTACCTTGATATTCCTTTGTGTTATCTTAGGCACATAGTTCGATAGAAAATTCAATAGTTTCAGAGATCAAAATGATTTTTAACACGGTACTTAGACTAAAGCTAAAAACAATAAGAAGTTACTGACAAGCGAGACTATAAAGCGGAAATATGTCCGAACCTGAGGAAACATTTTAAGTTGCAAATACTTTGGTTCAGCAACCATAATCTACGATAAGTCGTCGTTTGCCGTGTTAACCAACACTTCACAAAATCTTCTATCTATCTGGTCTTGATCTTGATGTTCCTAACTTGCGATGCAACTCCTTAATTACATTTTGAGTATTCTTCGAATGCAAATGTTGCCAGCATCGGATTAGCGAGTTAAATCAAAGGTGATATCAAAACGAGCACTGAGATAATTAATTACATCCTCCTTGTTTGTTAGCACGTGGAAAACCCTCTTATCTCTTTTGGTTAAAATGTTCTCGCACATATGAATAAGGTGCCTGTGAAACATCGTAAAGTGAGTGTCAAGTTTGTGATTTATTTCCACCCATCTTTGTATGCAACTATGAGGAGTAACTTTGTATCCAGCAAATAATCCCGGATTTTCTAAAATTGCTCTGGCGCTCATTACTCCTGAAAATGTTTAAAACATTAAAAGTTGCATTACGTTTAACATTAAAAATGTACCAAATCACACCATAATTTGTCGCAACACAGACACAGCATGCACCATAGTTTCATCAAAGAAGAGTATTTAATAATATTTTAATTATACATACCTTTAACTCCGGTAATCTCCTGTACGGAATGAGCTTTGGTTAGTGAATCAATATCGCCATTGGCGATTACTGGAATACTGACTGAATTCACGATTTCCTTTATGTAGTCTAAATGAACTGGCTGAGCTCTTTCTTTAATTGTTCGGCCGTGCACAGTAATAAAGGAAATTCCAGCTGCCTCTAGTTGTCGACACATGTCAACAGTTTTCCTGTTTTAAAATAGCAATATTTTAATAATGAGCGAAGTGACAACTTGCTTGGCAGATGTTTTACTTACACTCGACTCGATCACTACATTGTCAAATTGTGTTTTAAATGTTTGTAAAAATTAAACTTACGGTATATCTGGCAATATCCTCACTTTTACAGAAACACTAAATTTGGGGTCCGAAATCCTATTTCTAGTTTGATGCAAAATGTCAGCAACTACTTCCGGTCGATTTAATAAACAGGCTCCAATACCTTCTTCAATTGCCCACCTTTGCGGGCATCCACAATTTAGATCTACACCACTACAGTCCCTTCAAATTAAAGCATAAAAGTATTTACAAATTAGCATTTCCTGTATAAGAGTAATGCATAACATATAACAAGATTGGCGAGGTAAGGTGGTGAGATAATGCGAAGTTGACGTAATTGTCGTACTTATAAATTATTTCAGCAGCATCTGCGAAATCGGTTGAGCATTTAGCAGCAAACTGTGCAACTATTGGCTTATCACCTGCAAAATGATTACATATAGATTAACAACACTTAATTAGCAAACTATTTTCTGATGACCTGAATAGAATATTTTATAACCATATATTTGAATTAAATTAAAAATTACTTTTGCAGGTGGAAAATTCAGCTTGTCTGCACTTTTCAGATTTGACGAAGGATTCTGCTATAATCATTGGTGAAAACGTCAAGTCGCAATCAAATTCTTTCACAAGCAAACGGAATGGTAACCTGTATATTATACCATAATTGATAATAAAAATTAATCTTTATCTATAATTTGTTTCGTGACGATTGAATCATGGTTTTAGATGTTAGACTAGAAGCTCATTTACCTTGAATATCGCACCATGGGTGCACAAATTTTGACTAAAGATTTTTCTTCAAATAGATCCATTTTAGGTGAAATACATCAACTCTTTATTGCCTAGACTTATCTTCTTTCCTTGATTAAAGACCGCACCGATGACCGATATTATCCGAAAAAGTTTAGCTGTACATCTGGCGTGTGCTGGCCTGGCTGAGTGCTCATTTGATTAGCTAAATATACGAATAATAGAATACTAATTAAAAAGCTTTATCTAACGAAATAACTTATCTAGTGGTCCTTTACTGAAAACCTTCCGAAATTATAACGAAAGATAATGAAAAATATTTGTTCATGATTGTACTGTATAATTTAACTTTTTATATTTAATAATACATAACAATCGAGCACTATAATTTATTTACTAAGCTGTTTTGCCCTTACCTGAATTACTTTGGACAGTTTTTCAACAGTAACTTTTCAACCATTTATTGATTTATTTATTTACACTACAAAGACTGTCAAATCAGCAGCTTTTGTAAATTACAATTTTGCAATATTGCTAATTTGTGAATGTGCTACTTTTGGATTCGTGCCGCGCCAAATCAAGAATGACTTCCACACACAACATTATACATTACTTTGGGAAAAAATGCAATGAGATAATAATGAGACGTATGAGATTCGCTCTCCGAGATGTATGTATTATGTATTTGCATTTCATATAGACGATGTGATTATGAGGCCAATAAAGTAATTATGAATTATTATGGTTTGAGAGATTAATGCATTGGCTAATGAACAAGAGAGGTGCAAAAGTATGGAAATGGGAGTGTAAATGCTTATCAAACAAATAGCACAATATAGCACAAGAATTTTTGCAAATGTATGTTACATTACGTAATTGTTAACATTTATTACAATGTAATTGCGCTTTTACAAAATACAAAATATTTAATGAAATACAAAGTCAATAGTTCTAAATAACTTCGGTGTTCGGAAATAATGAAAATTGGAAAATACATTAAGAATAACCTGCGGCATGTTAGCTATATTAGCCACGTGAACGCTTAATGATGTATTCGTAAATACATGAAGATTAATGAAACCAAAAATTAACACCAATAAGTTCTATAGTATCTAGGTAGAAGTATAAACAGATTTGGGAAAAATTACCTATGTATTATAATTATATATAATTGAAATTATAACTCGAAAAAAAGAAGTTGTATGAAGTCAAGTCAATGTTTATGTCAGTGGTGAGGTTTGGATAGCTTCTAGGTAGAGCCGGGTAGAATCAGGTCCATTACTGTGGTCTTGGAGTTCCAGCTCTAAAGAAAACAGAGTCGTTACTACCATTACGTGAGTTGACTGGAGTCATTGGAGCCGCTGGAGTTGGAGGCTGATCAGCCCTGGGAGTTGATGCCGCAGGAAAGGTGTCTCTCCTAATTGGACTTTGAAGTACAACAGAAAATTGGCCAGCCCTGCAAATATAAATATTCATAATATATAATAATAAGTTTTATTGCTCGTCATATAGAATTAGTCATGTAAAAGTATAGGTATTAATTTCTAAATACTTATATTTATATCTATGTGAAAAAAATGAGACCCTTTCTTGCTTCTTTCTTGGTTTGGGTTATAATTAATCATTATCAAAATGAGAAGGCTGTTTTAGTAATGTACCTTTGAGGGCTAGCAGCAACGGAGACTCCAGAATTCGGGAACATAACAGTGGTCGTACTCTCGCTGATAGTTTGAAAATGGGTTTTTGGAACGGGAGCTCCGGTTCCAAGTTGGTTCATCGTCATGTTGAGTTGGTATCCTCCAGGCTGAAGGAAATGATAACTGGTATTATTTCCATAATACGTGTAGTTTGCGGAAGAAGGGTTGTAGCTGGCATCCTTATCGTTATTGTCCATTTTTTCTCCGAAATTCTAAGGCAAAGACTCAAATCAAATGATCCAGGAATCCTCGATGATATTGGGATGCTACTGCAATCTGTAGAACTCTGGATCTGCTGGAAGGAATTGCTGGATTAATAACTGATGAGATGGGTGCTTACTGGAGGAGGAGACTGCTGAAGAGGATGACTGCTCGCTTTGAAAACTTCGGATAGATTGAGATTCCTCTTGGAAGAATGTCGGTCTTCTACGTTTCGGACGACAATTTTACGTTTCGAGTAATTGTGAGGATGACTTGAAGAACGAAATTCGTGAAATTCATCTTCATGCAATAATAGGAGGGTGCATTGCATTCAGTCATTTGAAAAGTTGGGGGAGGAATATTAATTCACATTTGCATTTCTATTTATACATTCCAAACTAATCTTTTATTCCCTAAGGGATATTCTCAAGAAAACGCTATCTCACTTTCAATTGAAATTGAGAGGCGAACAAAAGATCATATCTAGAGATAAGATTGAAACGATATATTACTGAGTAGATCGTTTTCATATCATATGCATAGGTATGCCTGTCTAGGCTAATACAAATAGTAAATGATCAGGATTTACAGATTCAATACATATGATAGAGAATACAATGAGTGAAGTATATTAAATACTTTTAATAATAATGCAGTATTGCGACAATTTTTGTTCTTATTATTTATACATACACCTAGTATTTTTATTTTGTTATTGTGTACTACACAGTTAACTCATTATTAAACAACAAAATTATATCGAACATATTTAACTATTTATTTTACAAATACAATAAATAGGTCTTTTATGCGTAAACTAGAAAAGAAACATAATTTTAATATTTATGAAGTAATGGACGCATCTGGCGTATACTCGACAGATTTTGAAGGATTTGTTGTAAACATTTGCTGACATTTTGTCATCAAGCGTTTCAAGGCTTGAATGTACTTTCTTTGCGTTTCGTCATTCATGACATGAGCTACATTCCTCGAAAAGATTTTCTCTCTTCCAGTACGAGCGTGAATACCAACCATTGTCACTCCAATCGGCCAAGGCGCATTCCCGATTGCCATTTCCAGATATCTATTTATTTTTAGAGTAGTTAATAAATCAAAGAAGTTGATGTTTAGCTCAATTATGTTATATGTAATAGGTGAACAAACAAATTGCTTCAGTATAACGTGTAGCAGTACTTACGCATCATTTGCTTTGATATATTCCTTGTCAAGCATGAACATAACGATTTCTGTCAAGGCTTCTAGAATGTCGTCTGTCAATGTGTTTGTCTTTAGCTTTCGAAGCAAGGGTCGCAAGTATTCCTAATAAACATAGACCAACACAAGAGTATAAATATTCTTAAATGTTTCCAGCCTTCGATAATACAAGAGTAATTAATAATTCTTCCAGAGTAGCAAATACTCTATTTCTTTAAGTGTAGGTTTCTTATGAATACAGATATGTAAACATATAACTGGATATATTATTCATTATATATCACTTCTATTAATATTCAACTTACCACTGTTTGCGTATAAGTAGCGGACGCTAACTTCCCTCGAGTACTAAGCTTTTCCTCTTCCATTCTGCCATTCAGGTGCCCACCCCAAGTTTTTAAAAGGAACTTAAGCCATTGCAAAATCATTGTGGCATGTCCTTCTAAGTCTTTGGCTTTGGAGAAAGCTTCTTGTGCCTTTTGAACAATTTCGTCGTACGTAAAAGAATCATCATGGACATGGACATCACCCAGTTTCTTACGGTCATTTTGTCCAGATTCTGTCTTTGATGTCTTAAGAATTTCTTCCAAATACGCTTGGTCAACCTGTTCTAGAGCGGCCTGAAGATCATTTCGTAATCCTCGATTGACTTCTGGCTCCAGAATTTCCAGTTTTCTCAACCTCTTAAAAGCGTCCGTTTCATTTTCTCCAAAAAGAAAGACTGGTTCTCCTCGTTCTCTCAAACGACGAACAACTTCACGCCGAGACAGTTTGGGCATATCATCAACATTTCCATTCAAAGTTTGTTCCCTAGCGGAAGCTGCAGCACTGGAAGCGGCACTCTAAATTCAGAATTTCAAATTAGGGTTACAGCATAACTGTACTCGTGACTATTTTAATAATTAGCTATGACTAAGGCAAGGGCAAATATTTTACTAAGTATAGAATTAAAAAGTTACATGAGATTGATCAGATGAATTAGATCTATCAAAGCTAATTAGTCTGTGGGGAGCGTGTTTCTTTAGGTAGTCCTCCTCGTGCTTAGCAATCA
Source organism: Tomocerus mixtus (assembly GCA_034694165.1). Taxonomy (NCBI): domain Eukaryota; kingdom Metazoa; phylum Arthropoda; class Collembola; order Entomobryomorpha; family Tomoceridae; genus Tomocerus; species Tomocerus mixtus. Next base: position 986 of record JAQFYC010000971.1, on the reverse strand, counting down.
ACTCTGAACGCTTAAAATATTTCTTTCCTTCTGGAACTACTTTCGCATCGGCTATAAGCTTCCGCTTACGTTCTATTTCTGCTTTTATTGCTTCCATAATGTCCGTTTTTGAAAAATCTAAAACAATTAAGTTAAATAATTAAATAATAAGTCTTATCTCAAACAGAAATAACTGCAAAGTCCAATAAAAATCAATATAACTATACCTTTATACTCCTTGTTATTCCTGACCAGGATGGTCACCGAGTGTCCATTGGGGGTGGGTGCTGGGTCACCGTAAAATGTCAAATTTCAGGTTTCAAAATTTATTTACAACTTTCTCCGTATTTACAATGTTCAGTTTTGAATTTCCAGCAATAAAGAAATTTGTATTTGACGCAGGATTTTGATTATTATCGTCTACGCTATTTCCCACATGGACTCATTTAGATTTTATTGCGCGGGAGAGATTTCTGTAACAATAATAAATGTCATTTTAGTAGACAAGGAATGCCAATTACCAATGACCAAAGGCAATTTTAGATGATTCTGCTTCATATTTTTGAGTGAATTTTTTTGTAAAATCTTATATTTGGATTTAGAAGGTTCTTTGTTTGTCAGTACACACACAGTGCCACTTAGCCACTTAAAAGTGGTCAGTTGCTTGAACGATTGCGTGGTGTCATTAAGGACGAAGAAGAAAAGGAATATTGGTTATGGAAGATGAAATTCTTCAGCCACCGGGGGATTTTTCATTTCCTTTTCCACCATATGATATTCAAACAGATTTTATGAAAGCCCTGTTCACGGCTCTGGAAACGAGAAAGCTTGGAATTTTTGAAAGCCCAACTGGAACGGTATTTTTGTTTATTTCGTAATCACTTTACAGATTAGTTAGTTGTTAGTTCACAGATGACAGATATATATTATTTACTAGTTGGTAAATGAAAACGTGTGGGGAGTACTAAACTGGCCGCATTAAGTTTGGCTGTTGCTGCATAAGTACA
>JAQFYC010000970.1:0-42314 GCA_034694165.1 Tomocerus mixtus | reverse complement strand
ACTCCAACTTTCTTACACAAACACAACAGGCATTGTTACAATATAGTAATTGCTCATAGACAAGTGTTATAAGCATACCTTACCATAAAATATATAAATTATATGAAATTATAGAATTTTCTTACTTATAAGGGGAAACTTATTTATTATGGTTGAACAAACTTTCCAGACGAGACTAGATCAATTTATACGTGAAATAAATAGTTAGCTAAATGTTATTTTTGTAAGTTAGTTAGTATTTACATCTTTAACCTTACAACTTACTACTTACCTTCAAATATAATTCTTTTCTTTTTAAACAATACACATATGGTCAACAAGAAACCGAAATGATCTGTTGCTACTTTAATCTAAGTTATACTTATTTATAATCTCACATAAATAGAGAATTTGGAATTTAAAGTTTTCATGTGTACTCCAATCAAAATCAGCACCTTATTAAAATGTAATGTATTAAAGCTTTATTGCATTGTTTCTTATTTCTTTTTTGCTCAACACGTCAAAATGATTACAAAAGATACAAAATACAGTTCAACAAGAGACGTATTGACGCAAGCAATGCAATGTGTAATGTATTATGCTGTTGACTACTATGTGTGAGCAAAAGATAACCCAATGGCTCGAAGGAATCTTAATATTGAGAATTGAGTATTTATTTGTTTCTGTTTCAATCGTTTATTGGCAGACAGGGAATAATAACGTATGAATTGAGTAGTAAGTAAAACGATAGGGATTCACAATATTGGAGTAATATCCGGTTTCCCGTAAACTTCTGCTGTGCTGCATTTTGCTGTGCATTAGCAGACATTTACATTTTGACGGGAAAGGGTCTCCGGATCTGGAAAGGAACCACCGTGTCAATTCTATGATATGATGGCATTCACTTACTTGCATATCAGATACCTCGTCAATTCTAGGATATAAGACATTATTTATTACACTTACGAATCCATATTAAATGGACACAACATAACAGACATACATAGTCTACATTACGGGTATGAAATAACATTACGTAATAGCAATAGAGTCGGGAACATGAGATACGATTTTTATAAGTATGATATTACATAGGGAACATAAGGAAGTATGTGTAATGTAAGTATATGAATATCTGTATCTGTCTGGTAATAATAGAGTATAGAGTTGCATCCCATTTGAATCAAGTTGGGCTTTCTTGTCTCTCTTACGCACATTAGCATAATGCGCTAAAGCTTTTCACTTGAGTCCCCTGCTTAACAAAACGAATGGAAAAGGAAGGGGACCATAGCGAAGGGAATGGAAGGCAAAGAGTCCAAGAGCCAAGCAAAAATAAATCTGACTTTTACGTCTAGAGGAGGAGAAGCGACAAATTTGCCCTTTTTTCGAGCCCGATCACCGTGAGATCTTGTGTACTTCCGATTCGCATTTCACCATGACTTTAGTTGACTTTTCTCCTAGTGCATTGAATTACTTTCCTGGAGAATTCTCTCTTTCTCCTCTATACCAAGTGCTTATGGCACATATAGTGTATTTGTACTACTTGCAATAATAATAACCAAATGCACTCTATTGTACTCTAGTTACACTTTACACATACTGTCAAGAATTCTACGCGTAGAAAAGTACAAATAAATAGTGTCACTGCGACATTATTACATATAGTTGCACAAAAGTAGATATACATACTTGCATAGCTATACCGAACTTTATATTCAATGCATGTAAAAAGTAATGGACATCAATACTACTTATGCTATGACATAAGAGCCCTTAGTGTTACAAATATGCAATAAAATATCTTTGTATAAGTACATGTTACATAAGTATGTGGAGGAACTTAAGTACAAAAGTAGTACGCTCTGTAGGTAAAGTCCCTACATGTCTGTAGCTTTTTGGAATGTTTCTGCTATGCAATGAATTCAAATCGGCTTGCCGACTTGCCGTTGCCTTAAGTTTAACTTGACTTTACTTATGTACTTCACCACCATTGCTGAGCATTTCAAAGCTTTTCTTGTCTTCCCATGGACTGCAGTACACAACACCACATCTAAAATCCACAGAATAAAATGTGTTTTAGCTTTTTACTGTTTTGGTTTGTGTTGTGGCTGCCTCACTGGTTTACTTTGGCTTGGCTGTCCTCTATCCTCTTTCTCTTGGCTTCCCGACTGATTTATGTATTTACATATTGCAAACAAAATGTGGAGCCCACTTTTGTTGGAAACAACACATTTTTTCTTCTTCCTTTTATACTCGAATCTATCTTTTCTAGCTTCTCTTTTATTTTCTACAACAAATACACAGAAAAGGCAGAAGTACAAATCTGTAGGTTTTACATGTACAAAATTAAAGAGAAACATAGTAATGCATGGCTAGTGCAGAAGAAGTATAAAGTAAAGTTATTTTGTAGGTATTTGTGTATCAGTACTTATAGTATAGTAAGAAATGTAATAGAATGATGCATATGTACAACTGTAGAAGATTATATAATCTCATCCATATTAGACAGAGAGAAGACAAAGTGTGCTGCTATTTGTAGTAGAAGAGTATTTTGTAAGTATAAGTGTAGTAGGAGTAGGGGAAGAAAAAATAGTAGTTTTGCAATGCAGTGCACTGACTTGAGTGAAAAAGAGAGCTTGCAAGCATCATCATCTCTCAGAAGAGCATTTTATCTTTGGACTGAACTCATCCCTACATTTAGTCACTATTTATAAAGGTCCCTTATGATTATGGGAATAAAATGATGGCAAATTACAATGTTTTATATATTGCGGTGCGGGGATTTTAGTGCGGGCTCCAGTTCCGTCTGCTAAGAGGGTCGTTCCGAATTACTTGCGTTCCTCTGCGCTTCACTCACTCAGCTCTTTTCCATCCTCCTATAAAATAAGAACTTCCTGTCTAGCTGCCCTGACTCCCATCATTTGGCTTCGTTCCCTGTCTTTTTCGAATTGATGAGCTCCGGATACTTCTACATAGTTTAGCCAACTATTGTACTCTTACATACACAAATACATATTCTCTCCTTCAACCAATTCTCAATTCTTACTACTATTTGTACAATAATAAATATTATGTTACACATACTACAATACTGATTGTGCTTATTCATACAATAGATTTTCTACATCTTTAATGCACTAAATAAGTAAAAACTAAATAAAATTACTATCATGTACTCCCCTTACATCTTAAAGCCTCACCTTCTTACTTCTGGTATAGGTAGCTTTAGTAGCATATAATCAAACGGGAACATTTATATGTACGTAGGTTTGTTTATTTAGGACTAATTAAGATGAGATAAAAAACTCAGTTGAAAAAATCCGCATCTAAAAGTATAAGTTCAAAGATATTGAAATTATTGGACTGATGATCGGTTCGAGAGGAACCATCCATGCATTCTTTGAAAATATTGGAAAGCGTTTAAATCCGTGTTTATTTTAGTCCCAAAAAATATCTGCATTTATAGATATTAAAAAAATTACTTCGCATTTATTTTTCTACACATGGGACGTCAAATCAATTTTGTCAGTCAAAATTGAATTCTTAAAAAATCTAAAAACTCTAAAATAATTCTAAATTTTATTGTTTCACAGGTATGCAATACCTACATCTGTGACAAAACGATGCGCCTATTCAAATTCAAGAATTGTCTTCGCAAAGAGATCAATCAATTCAACAAGGGTTTGATGACTAATGTTTCATATCGTAACACAATAGGGATTTATACAGAATAATGCCTTTCATGTGACAATCTCATCACGCAAACTGACAAACGATATCATTTCAATATTTTGAACACTTTGGAATTTAATATCATGTGAATTGGAAATCCCCATCTTTAATACTTACTCTACCGTCTACGCTATCATATTTGTTCATGTATAACGTGATTTCCGAGAGTTTATTAACCTAAAAGTGCTACTTCATACTGTGAATATTATTTATATGAACTTACACTAAAATGTCATTATTTTGTAAAGTATAAGGATGATGGAGACACATTTCATAAAGTAAATCACATCACTGCACTTTATCAATCTGTTATTAACCGTACTACGTGTATCAGTACTCTGCACTTTATAAATAGTGTAGTGTATGCAGATAACCCAGGCCAGGCGCTATGTGTAAGTAGTAAGTAGTGTAAGAAGGAATCTCTTGTGAAGATTATTACGACGAGTGTGTTGAAATCAAAAGAGAATTGCTGGAAATCAAATCCCTGGAAAAGCCATGATGGAGAAAGAGAGCTTTGTCAAGAGAAAGTAGGAGAGCAGGAGAAAGAGATGAAACGAAACTGTTCGAGCTTACGAATCAACGGAGCAGAAGGAACCTACAACCTGACTGCACAATAGACTATGACTCTACTCAGGAATGGAAGCTACTTACTACTTACTACTTACCTACTGCTGAACAGGGAATATAAGACTTAAAGCAAGGTACGCTATTTAATATCCCTACTTAACGTTACGTTAGAATTAGCAGTACTTGTTATAGTAAGTATACAGTATACAGCAGTAATACATTACACACTAAACGAAATCTATCTCGATATAAGATGTATTAGCAGAAGCTTATTCTACTTAAACACATATCATATGTATAATCTCTTCAGTGTAATAGTAGTTTCCACTTCCACTCCATTGGTAACAGGGAAAGGAATATTACCGATATGATGAAGAGCTCAAGCTCAACATCAGTCTCTCTGTGATATTTAATCCGACTAAAACTGTTTGATTAGTACCGTATTTAATTTTCCACCAATATAATACTTAGTGTCCACACACTTGCCGTATTCGACACATCCTCACTTGGAATCCGGATACAAAGCGATATGAGTATGTCGAGCTGTTAATAAACTTATATAGGTAGTTGTTGTACGTGTTGTGTTGAGGTTTTGTGATCCGCAGGATTCCAATTTCCAATATGTATATAGGCTGTGGTACTTAGCGTCATTAACTACGAGAATTTAATACCTTTAACATTTCATGTGCAAATCTCAAGTGTATGTTACCGCATTTTGGTTTTGCCAATGCCATTTTTTGAACTTCATGCGGTAAAGTTACTAAAATCTCTAAAAAATAATTATTAGGTTGTAAATTTTGTATAAAAATGTCATATTTTTCATCCTGTTTTAAACTCCTTTGAGGTCATGCAAAGGAAGAATATATAGCTGATTCCCACCGTGCCACAGAATTAAAAGCTAGCTTTTCCTAAAACTGATTTAAAAAATAGCATTGCAGTTTCTTTTTGCAAATAAGGATTGGAATATACCTATTCATTTTAATGTTAGCCACAAAAGTGGTAATTTACTTTTTAATTGTATTTATGTCCTAGATAATGCTATGGAATAATTTTGTGAAAAGAATCGATTCAGAAATACGGGTTGAATTAGTACCCGAAGTTGACATTAATTTCCCTAGTCTTGCATTGCCCATATCAAGCCAACCTTAAAGCGAAGTAATAAATAATGTTTACAAAAACATAACAGTTGTTGGTAATTATAAATTGTAGGCCTATGTAGTACATGCAATTTATAGCAATTTAAAGTATGAATGAATTAAATAGTGGTAGAATCGAAGTTTAAACTTAACGTTAAGGACGACTAAAGGAAAGGAAAGAGTGTTCTGTTCCATCTCCACAAGTCTAAGAAATAAAGTAAACGTATGTTTGTGAAGGGCGACAAATTGAGAAGAGAAGGATTGACGAAGTGCCCTTACATATAAAATACATTTCACATTCTCTTCCACAAAACTTATTACCTTCTTCTTGTCAGTGCAATGCAATGGCTGTGCTGGCCTGGTCTGGCTCGGGAGACGAAAGGAAGGACATTGGAATGGAAAGTCCTGAGAAAAGGGAGTGGAATGGAAAGTGGAAAGGAGAAAAAGCAAGTTATCGTTTGTAGTACGCAACTTCATATCATGCTGGGATTTTCGACATGTACTAAACTAACTTTCCTTTTCTAGTTCCTCCTTACTTAGCCTTCCATTCCGTTTCATAGCTTTCTTTACCCTACTATGCAATAAGTGTCGCATACTTTATATATCCTATTGACATAGAGATTTCTCCTGCTGTAGTATTTATACTTGCAATTACTAGAAATCTAAATGTAATTACTTACAAAAATGTTTGTCTTAGTTTTCCTGACTTAGGAAGATATTTGCATTTAGTAGTTTTACTTTCAAAACTATTTTCAGCAAGCAAAATGTGAGCTTTTAATAGAAATGCAATCTGTTCTTCCCTTGTTTATCCACTGCTACAGCTTAAGTACATATTACGGCATATTGTGACACGTTAGTTATGCGCTTAGGCTTAGATTTTGGAAAGAGTTCGTTTAAAGAGGGTCTTCTGGTCTAGTGTGTGAGGCCGTACGTGGATGTCAGTTCACTTTTGGATTCTCTATGTTGTTGATATGATATTGTAGGAAGGGATATTATGTGAAATTAAATGAGATGATGAGGATGTGATATACTTACGAATAAGGAATTCTGCTGTGAAGTTAATACTGTTTGGATTTGGATGACTGGTGTAGCTTGGTTTGGTAATAGGGAGCAGAAGTATGAAAGTATGTAGTGTGGTTGGATTGGATTTAGAATGGCGTGAGTGTGTGTGGTGGCCTTCGCAGTGGTTCCTTCGTAACACTTAACGTCAGAAACAGAAGTTTTCCAGTGAAAAGCCCCAAATTACCGGGGCTTGCCACAAATATTTGATTGGATTTTTGATATGAACTCAATTCACTGAATCTGAGTGAGTGAGCTGGAACTTGCAGTGGCTCTGTCCCCTAAGAAAGGGTGCCTACTGCACTTCCTACCTACAATACAGCATAGCTACTTTAATCGGCCACGAGTTTGTGTCTCTTCTCTTCCAAAAGTACGGACACGTTGAATAGCTTATAGCATACTGTCATATATTTACTTATAAACTTTCTAAATATAAGGCTCACGTGGGGTTCCCAAATTCCCATCATCTAGTAAACTCTCCTCTCCAATTAAATCTTAACAACTTGGCTGCAGTTTGAGTTTGGTTACTCGTCTCGTCCGCAGCAGAGTGTCAACCATTATCATTCTTTCTGTTTAATTACATGAAAAGTAAACGCAGCTTTATGTTGCCATATTTCTACAATCGGATACATACAATCCATAACAATGATAAAAACAAATACTAATAGAATTCTACATAGAACTCGAGCAGGAGAAATCTGAAATTATTGTACAGTAGAATAAATTTATGAAAGAAAAAAATTCCCAAAATGCCGTCTTTGTTATAAAAATATATTATTTTTGCTATTTCCAAAGAATTTGAGTATTTTGCATATAAACTTATATACCATTGCACAGTAGTAGTACAAATATTTATTTGTAACTCTGTCTCGGAATCTATTATACTAATTATGTTAATAGTTACTCTAACAAATGAAATTCAATCCAATTGTAATCTAAATGTTTCCTTATAACTTATAAGTCAATTCCTTTCTACTTACTTACTTAACATGTAAAGTCAGATTAGAAAATGAATTTTTCAGCAGGAATTTCCATTAGTTAAGATTCTTTCGTTTGGTTGCTTTGGTTCGTTTCGCTCACTCTCCAATTCGTTTCCATTTCCATTAGCTAAATGCAACTTTGATGATGATGAAAAAGAGTTTCTATGTCTACAATATCTAGGCTGACAGGCAGGCTTGTATAAACTACTTATCGTTAGTACTTATTAGTAGTAGTAGTACATTATACGTATTTTGTCTACAGATATAAATAGTCCCACTCCATCAAATCAGCGTCGAAATTTTATCTTTTCCTTTTAAGATCATGTTACTCTAGCGTCCTGTCTCGTTGAGATAAATGTATTGCCAAACCGACTACTGATCTCTTGCTATGCACTAAACTAATGCAAAATACGACTATAAAGGTTCCTTACAATTAGTCCAGAGATTAAATAAGTTCTGCTATCACTATCACATAGTACACTGATATTACTTCTATAGTTCACAACGTCTCGTTTAGAGATTACCTTAAATACTTCCTTGTGAAATCTCATATTCATTATTACGATGCAATGTACTACATACTACTATGTGTATATTAGTAGAGTGGAATTGTTGTACATAAATACTAGCAGGGTAAATAATAAGACCAGATTTCAACTAATGTAGTCTAAAGTGAACTCACTATAGCTAGATATCTGTAGTAAGTATATTAAGTAGAGCAGATAATATATAATACCTTCCGAATGACAACGCAACGATGTTTAACGATAATAATGATGATGGCCGTCCTGTCATCAACATAGAAATAGGAGACCAAACTAAGTCAAATCATGTCACTCAGACAGATAGATGGAAAGAAAGGAAAGAAAATAGGAGAGAGATGAAAGAGAGAAAGAGAGTCACTATGGTAGACATCAGACATCTCACTGCACATCACACAGAATCACAGAACACAAGAAGAGGGAAGAAATTGAAGGAAGATTGTCATACAGATGATGTGTACTAAAGTAACTATCTCCGTAGTATGTATGTACATTATATAAATAACTATAGTAGACGGAGACAGTCTGCTTAGCCCCCACACTTCTACGTATACAGAATCTACAATATTTATTTTCCTTTCGTTTCTTCCACTTGTCATAATGAAGTAGAAGCTACTAGCTTCAAAATCAGCCCAAATTTTACATACAATGCATGGGAATGTGATCTCTCTACTATTACTACTACTACTAATCATCTCATCTTCGTTATAAAGATAGTTTCAGCACATTTTCATTGTATATCTACTTTGAGCGTTGTATTCTTACAAACTAAGCATAAGTTACTAAACCTACAGACTATCCATGTCAGTTAGTCTACCCTCTATCGAATTCTTCCATGCACCTGAATTCCTGTTTCCGACTTTGCTTATAGTACATGTACTTACTGCAGAAATCGTAGAAAATATTTTAAAAATACAGCAAAAACTCTAAAATGTCTCAATCGGGGAAATTTTTAACTCTAGAAAACATACGAATTTATTTTGTTTTTATTAGAGTAAATGACAAAAATTACAAAATCTTGTAGATCGAGAAAGTTAGAGGACAAGGCTTTAACTTTGGATTTTGTGAGGAAAATAATTGGAAATTGCATTACAGATAATCTACCTGAGTTTCCACACATTGGAAAGTTATTTGCGCAATGGAAGGCACATTTACACTAGAACCTAAATCTTCATACTTACTATATCGTGTTAAGACATCGGGGAATACTCTATACTAAATGAAAACATACTAAATGAAAATCCATCTATGTATAGTTAATCCGTAGGTTGTGTACTTTACTCCAAAGTAGTCCACGGTTGAATTGAAGCAAATAATTTGAGTAGGACACGGTATTTTATTCAAATGAGCGTTCCTTTCTAATTAATTAGCTGGTTGGCTTTTGATAGAGTAGTGTAAGTGTAGCAAAGCAAAAGCCATTTGCGTCATTTGCTTTTCCTAAGTGATTAACAAGCTAATAATTATAATGGGCAAAGCTGTGCTTTGTTTGATTTTTTCCTGTTTCCATTCTCTTTGTGAATTTAAAAGTTTTTCTTTAATTTTCTCAAGACAGTTTCCGAAGCATGTAAGTTCTATTTATGTATTATACTTACCTACCTACCTACCTAAGCTTAATACAAATACAACAACAGCTACCTATCTATCTAGTTACTTTTATATTACATAAGGGTAACTCTCTAGATAATGTACTAGGGAAGGAAGGAACTTGCCGTAGCGAGACCTTAAGTATAGCGACTGACGATGAGTCCAAGTTTAGTTTGAAAGAAGTGCAATGTTAATGTTACATACTACAGTAGCGTATGTAGAAATATTATGGCAAAAGTAAAGCTAACCATCCAACCAAACTCCAAAGCAAACCAGCATGACATGACTCAGTCTTTCTGTTTTCTTATCTTTTACAGTATGAGATAGCATTTAGTGTCTAATGTCTAAGTAGTCACTCAGTTTGTGTATGTATATATGTAGAAAATAAGAAAAGTCAAGTTAAACTATATAATAATAATGATACGTAAACCTAATATGGAATAGAAGACTCTTCTATATACTTAAATGCCTATATACCTTTATATAATTAAGCTATATAAACTACAGTATATATTTCGTGTACAAATATATGTACAGTCTGCACTTTAGTATCTGTAGTATTTAGCTTTGGAATAAGTTAAATAAGTATATAGGGGTTGTCTTTTCTTATTCAGTGCATTGAGATATGCAGGTAACGTTAGCAGTCTGGTCTAAGTCTAAACTAAAGTCTAACATCACATCAGGGCATTATTTTGTATCTGAACAAGTAGGAGGAGGAGAATTGAATGAGAATGATGATGAGTTTCTCACTTGAAAATAGTGAGATAAGGAATGTTGCTTGCTTCCTTTCGACTTTGACGTTCACCTCCTACTCGTCTCTTTAGTTCACTTCAGTTCAGTTCAACTCTCATCTCGTCAGCCTCAATCATTCTTTCCTTTTGTATTTATAATATCCACATGTACCATTAACTAAATACTGCATGCACTTACTTACACTAGAATATAATTTAGATATCTAAAGGGGAATTTTTACTATCAACTACATACTTATAGCCTGTACTTACAAAGATGAGATTTACCTATTACTTACAATGATCAAAATTGGTAAAAATTTTAATTTCGTATGGTATTTGAACGGAATTGGAACAATAAAATGTAGTTGCATCTTGCGTAATAAAAATGAAAAAAATGTAGCTTTGCAATTAGTGGGTATCTGACAAATCTAAGTTAGGGACGATTAATTTTTATAGGTCCACGCTGGCCTCGCCCTGGCACGGCACCCAAATTCGACATTTGGCTGAAAATATACCGTATTTTCGGAATAGTGGGGGTTTTTGGACATTTTTCCATGAGGGTGCTCACCCGGGGACCAAAAACAAAAATCGATTACTTATCCGGTTAGGGAGTATGCAGAGTTGACAATTTGACATTGTAGTAATTTAATTCACCCAAGTTTTAGATATTTTTAGCATGCAGATCAAAATATTATTCATTATTAATTACAATAACTGTACAAAATATAAATAGTTATAGATATAGGTAGATTTACTTCTTTTGGAAGCTGAAATAAACTTTGAGAATGTTTGATTCTTTAATTCAACAGAAATACTTGCCATTCACACCTATTTGTACCTTACTTGCAAAGAAAACGAAATCTTACTTTTAAAAAGTGCTGATTACATAATACAAAATAGAATGTGGTTGGGTATCTATATTTATTTCTATCCACACAACACTACAAACATGATATTTTTTTACATATGAAATGAAGGTCCTGTTTTAATAATGACTTTTGCACTGCATTCGTCAGTAAGTCATAAGTGTATGCATCCTTATCCTTACGTAAATCCGATTTGTAAATGCAGCTACATTTTTTCACTGAGTTGCCGTACCAAGTTGATAATATAGATAAGTCACAACACTGAACGAAAATGTGCATCATATCAAGAGTAAATCTTTTGAGTTCTCCGTAACTTGACTTACTATTGCAAGACGAACTACCAGAATATAGGAGGGAGTTACTTTTATTAACAATGAGCTGCATAACTATTAAAATATAGCAAAGCAGTAAGACAAGTCAACCCAAAGTAAAATAGTGAAATACAAAAGCTAAATAAAAGTATATCCACATCCCTATATTAGCTAATATAGTACACTACAAATATACGCAACACTCATTCAAAGGCAACTTATCTTTCTATGCTGCAATATTTTATTATTTTTATTTCTATGTCTACATCGGTTTGTTCTGATATTTCTATAGAATAGAAGATATAAAACATGTTTAGAGAGGAGTGGGATGTGCCTGCATGTTTTCTATTGAAGTTTGACGTGTCCTATCTATCTGTGACATCTTCTCAACTTCTCATGCACTGAACGAGCACACTAAGGCAAATATACATTATTATGTCGTAATACCAAACATTACGTTGTTGTTGAATTGCTACTTTCTCTTAAACTGTCGATATGTATCATCTATCCTGTCCTGCATTTACCTAAGCTGACTTGTCTCAAATAAATGGTGTTTTCTAACCTAGATAGACAGTTTTCATATCACTCACTCTAGTGCGCACATAACATCAAGACCATCATGTTATTGTCAAATCTATTTACCTACGTATTTATAATTGAGTCATGTAATAGGTTCATAGTCAATACTTCGTCGTAGTTAACTCACTATTGCATAATATTTTATTTACTTCATAATATTTAACATATTGTGCATAAATATTGGATACAACGAATCGAGTTGATTCGCTGATTCGCCTACGAAGGTAAATGTTATTATCAGCGTTCGGACATGTATGTCCATTACTCTTTAAATAATATTCATGTCCATATTCATCTAAAGAAACACATATTTACATGCTCTTAATTGGAAAACTTGAATTAGATACACAACATCTATGATTGCGATGATTCTTGGAAGTAACTATTGGCGAAAATAACAAGTTCATAGGAACATAAGATATTGAAGATATTAAAATCAGAAGACATGAATATTTCTAGAATTTATTTGCATATCCGAGCTCTCTAATGACGATCATAACGCAAAAGCAGAAACTTAATTGAACTTTGTTAATATAACTCCTCCAGATCCCTATGCTATTCTACAGTATGCAATATTTTTTATGGACATGTATGCTCGATAGCACAGAAGTAGGTAGCTTCTATAATATTTTTTGTCGTCTCATTTCCCCGATTTCGTTGACAACTTACAACATACATGCATTAGATTCATAGAGAAATTGTGTGTTGTGTGTAGCATGTGAGTGAGTGGATTGACTTGAGCCCGACCCACCGTAACACTTCCGGTTTCGCGATGGTGACGAATTCTTCTTTTGTGAATATGAAATTCCTCTCTCCTGCAGTCACCGCAACTCACCCTAACATTGCTATTGTCATATTCTTACCCTCCTTTTGCACTACGTTTTCATATAAAAGTGAATGAGACACATATACCTATAAGGTTGTTATCTCCCTACTACTACGATATATTTTCAGCAATGTAAGTGTATGCATTCTATCTGCATGTCAAGATGACTTGCTTTAACAATAAAATAGAGATGAGATGCGAATACGAGTAACCAACTATATGAGATATATGTACAGCCAAAATATTTTTCATTTATACCTTATGACTATCACGGACTGGGCTACCCGCTTTCCCGGGTAGTTGTAGGTATACCTATATATTCCTCTTCCCTCCAGAACCGAACTCCAACAACATAACGTAACCTTTCATAGCAGATACTTTTACTTTACTTTACTCCTAGCAGTTCAGAGAAGTAAAGTGTAAGTATAAAGTATATTTTGTCAGATGCATCAATATTATATTGTAGTAGTATGAACCTGAACTGAACGTCAACGTAACTTATTGTGTGTGTGGTTCGATTCTATTGTATTCTGGCTCCCTCCTTGCCTTGCATATCTCTTTTCTATGCAACTATTCCTTACTTTATTTCTGGATGCATTCTATTCTACTTATATAATCTATTCTTTTGTAATTCTATGCCTTCTGCACTACATATATCTCAATGAGATATTCAACTCAACCCAACTTCGCTTTCTGTTCAAAATGGAATTGTACTTTCCTTATTTAGAGACTGATTACTAGATACATACACCTATAGTAGTAGTCTCTAGTAGGTATTGATTCTATTTATATCCAAGGAACTGCTTCCATTTGAAATATGTAAGTAAATAAAATTCAGTAAAATTCATTTAAAGAAGATGTTTCACCAGATAATTATCCTAATGTCTTTTGCATATATACCTTATCGTAGAATATTACAGCCTGTAGAATATTATTAGCAACTTTGCAAATTGTAAATTGAAAAATATTAGATAGATAGTGCAGGCGGATAATGCAATTACATATTATATTATAATACAATGGCTAATGTAGGTTTGGCCATTTTTAAGATTAGTTTTCGTGCTAATTCTATCAAGAAAAAATATTAATGTACTTCTTTAATTTTGAGAAAATCTCATCTTGACAATACATAGTGGGCACACCTGGGAAAGGACATAATGTTTTATTTATAAATTAAATATAACTAACCAAGTCATTTTAAATGATATAATAATAGTATGAACTTGTTTATGTATATGCTCATACTCTCATTAGGTATTACTTAGTACTTGTACAAAATTCAAAGAAAAATCATTTCGTAAGTTAATAGGTATCTCATGTATATCCTGGAATATAGCCATTGCCTTGCTTTATGAAGCCGAGTCAATGGAGTCAAGTCCCATATCCAAAAAAGTCGAACATAAATAAATGTAATAGGAATAAAGTTGACTTCAGTGTCTGTCCAAATCTTATCCTTATCTTGAAGGTCTTGTCTACGTCTTGTATCTTGTATCATTTGTATGCTTTGGTTTGTGGCTTGGTTTGGTTTGGCTGTCCTGTTCAGTTTTGTACTTCCTTTTGTGTATCTGTGGGTGTGTCGACTTTGATGCCATGTCATCGTCATCATCATCCACTCGCTTCTTACATATTTAGCAGCGTTCCTCCGTGTTAACCAACCCAAGCCAACTAACTAACTTAACTAACCAAATCTACGAAAAGAAAGAATTCAGTCTAATCTAAGCCAATGAAATCTGATGCTAGTCAATCCAAGCCAAGCCAACACAAACCTAAACTAGCTATGGACTACGTAAACTAACTACGTCTACGTCTCCACTTTTTAGACTCAAGTGGTTGAGGTAACCAAACCAAACCAAACCACTCTATGTACTTAAACTCGAGTGTTTCTCATAGTATTCAAGTATTCATCCATCGTGTGCTAGTTAGTGTAAAGTAAAGTGTAAAAGTTTGATAGTTAGTAGTTAAGCAAAGTATTTCCAAGTTACCAACTTCCACGAGGCATTATAGTAGCCATAAAAACATACGAATATGTATTATGTACGTCGTAGGCACATCTTAGTATCAGACCTATTTATCTTTAAGAATTAACAGGCATTTGTTTTAAATTTTTAAAGAAAAGTAGAAGATTGTCTATTAAAATTCGATCACTAATACTAATAACTATTATAAAGTGTCTAGAATGACATTATAGTTTCAAAAACTCCAAAAAATAGCATGCAAAAACTGGGACATATTGTTTGTCATTAAAAAGATTCCACGTGCTTGGCGAAAGTAAAAAATGGCTATATTGTTGCTATAATGTTCAAATGTATGCACCAGGGTCACTTTCCACTGTGATACTGTGTGCCTACGACACATTCACTTTATTTATCACTTACTTACTATACTTAGACTATACTTTTCTTACTTAAGTATAAACCAAAGCAAACGAAGCCACAACTTAACTTACCTCTACTAAGGTTCGGCTGGTTGAACATTCCTAGTAAAAAATGACGTGATGTGGCGTATTATATTTTATTCTATTGGTTAAGTATACGTTGCATATGCATCATCCATTGCATTAGTAACTAAAAATATTTCTCAAGTTCGTTTTTGTGATATTTGGATAATCACACTTGTACTTACATAACTACATCACCGAAGAGCTACTTTAAGTACAGATAATTCTGTACTCTCAACTCAACCCTTAGTAAACTATATAATTACTCATCTGCAAACTATACACTAAAAGGCTATCAACTATCCTCCCACTTTAGTCCCTGCCTGGACAGAGTCACACTCAAGTATTAGGTTTCTATTCCCCATTTACTTTAGTGTTTATATTATTTCTTATAAATTTACAATGTATATAGTATCTTTTTGTTGATCTATTTATCATATAGCTCTATCTAACAAGCAGTTGTGTAAGTTTAGGTTGGTAGTCTAACATTTTGATTTGATTAGTTGGTTAGTTTGATAGTTGAGCTGATCACATCAAGTTGTATACTTAGTTTAGCACTCTCGTTAGTCCTTCGTTAGTATATTATAGTTAAGGTTGCTCACGTCACGTCAGAAAGATAGGCTACGATAGATTAGATTAGTTTGGCCTGGCCTGGCATGGCTGGTTAACTTATCGTTAGAGAAACAGGGTGAGCAAGAACTGCAGGCAAAGCAGACACAGTTGGAGTTGAATTTGGATATGTATGTATGTACTATGTTATGTATACTCAGAGAAGGTGTCTGTCTCTCTTCTCTATTTTCTTATTCTAGTCAGTCGAGTTGGAGTTGAGTTGAATCTGACTTCTCTTGAATCTCTTGGCGTTGGCATTGGATGAGAGAAGGAAACGTAAACCAAAACCTCACCCACCCATGGCTGCTCCTTTGGCTTTGCTAACGATAAGTTTGTAGTACTGTCTCATTACTACATTCTGCATACATATCCTTATTCCTTACTATAGTATTCTAGTATCTCATACAATATTATAGACACCATAAAGTATGTAATATTATAGGAAACATAATTGTTCCAGGCTTAGCAGCCAATTTGCATTAGCTATACAGATATGCACCTTCTTAGGTAAGAATGTATGTTCGATAGTTAGTAATTCGCATACATCATTAAAAATCTACTATATAGGTAGTTGAACAATCTAAATTCGATTACATCTGTCACACATTATCTTAGCACAAATTGAGAAATAAGTGCACACAAATTACAGTTTAAATTATGTACTATATTATAAATACAGATAGTAAAATTGTCTTACTAGTCTATATAGTTAAGTTTACTTTAGTACATTAAGGATGGACGAAAAATAAGTAGTAAATATTGCAATTGCTTTAAATAAAGCATAACTAAATGTACGTAACTTAACTACCCCAGAGTAATTGAAGTTATATGTCTTCTGGTCTGATTCTGATGCATAGTGTAGTTGTATAGTGTACATTTATGCAGTAATTGCTTCCACAGAATTTAAGTATATACGCGTGTATGGGAAAATATACTTATACTCTCTATATCATATAGCTTAAGCGCATAAGTATAGGTTTTGGTGTTATAAGGACATAAATAGGCAAGACTTACATGAATTGGCCTTCACTCGATTTGCTTCATTAGAGACTCTATTCAACTGTTCAAATTATCAAAAATTGTTTCGGATCTGTCTTTGCTTTGCCTAGCGTTTACTTCCTTTCCCCTTTTGCTTTACCATACAGCTACAGCTACATGTTACACACAGTTCTGTAATATTTATGTGTTCTGTACTCTCATGTACATATTTACTTGTATGTACTTCTTATATACTTATGATGTCCTTTTCTGTTCTTTCTGTCTGATCTGATCATCATCTCCAGTTTAGTTGCATTCAGATTCCCTTGTGTACTGTACATGCTGAATGAAATGAATGATAATGTGTAAAGATAGAGAAACAACTACACACTAAGAATACGAATGAACCAGAAGACTGATGATGGTGACTTGTGACTGTTAATAATATTTAATACTATTATATTGCAGGGGATGAGCTGTAGAAAGAAGAACATATTTATTCTAGAATTTCTAACTAAATTATGGAAACCAACATTCATCTATTCATCCACACGTGAATCTATGTACCTTCATCTTGATCTAATATATTTTAATGAATCCACCTTCACTTTTCCTAATTGATTTCCTTCCTACGCTCCATTCTATAGAAAATGGAACAGAAAATTTATCTAGGGGATGAAAAGAGACAATACTTGGAAATCCAAAATATATACAGTCTCTAAATTAGATCACTGCTTTTGTCTCTAATACTTCGTTACTATGAAACTAGAAAATGTGCTCCAAGTTGCATCGTTTCTATTCGATTGATTATATATTTAGTACCAGTAAATCACACATTTATTCAGTTTTGTCAATTGCATTCCAAATTTTAATCAACATGTCTTTCTTGGCAAAACTTTGGTTAATGTGGTAGTGTAATAAGTAGTCTTAGATCTACATTACATAACAATTTACAAAAATCCTAATAAAAAAAGACCAAGCTGGCACTTTTTTAAAGAAATTATGGTCCCTTGGTCTGAACGTAATCTGTAGCTTTTTCGTAATCCGTTTCCAAATCTGATCCCCCGACACAGCTGTTCAATTTTTTTAAAAACTTCTATTTTAGTTGTGATATCTTAAAATAACCTGTCCTGATTTAATTCAATTAATTGATACTACACATAATAATAATAACAATGATTAAAGCGAGACAAGAGAGCTTTGGCATTTGGATAGGAATTGTTAGAAATGTTGGCTTTTGGTTTCCTTTAAATATTTAGCTCTTCTCTGTCTATTTGATTTTTGACGGATGACGGACGAGAAGGAGTATTGTGATTTGTAAGAGCGAGAGGAAAGAATAGTTTTCTCTTCTATCCCATAACATTTTGGTTAACACATCGAATTGGATGTTCTGTGCTCTATAGTAGTTAGTAATGTTATGTTGTGCTCTGCTGTTCAGTAATTGTATAGCGGACTAATCATGGAGTACCCGAGGGAAACCTGTCATTATCCAAGACAAAAAAGACTCGATGATTGCAATGTATTGCATTCAGAGGATCCTACCCTCCTCTCTTATATCCCACACTTAGGTTATCCTATCCTAGTACTTCTTATATAAAGATAAAAATAAAATGGGCTTAACTTCCTATACGATGTGCTTAAATAATTTATAGAAGACTTATAGTTAAAGTATACAAACCTATGTATTAGAGCTTACTTATAAGTATATATCATATTCAGAAGAACTGCTACGTAACTCAGGAGCACTTTAATCTTACTTACCTAAGTTTTACTATGTAAGGGAAAGAATAATCCGAATTTTGCATATTGAAAAAAACTATTTACGCGTCAGCATTACGTACAGCTATTTTATTGAAAAAAACTATTTACGCGTCAGCATTACGTACAGCTATTTCAGAAAATGAGACAGAAAATGCGACTGTACACTTGCATTTAATTTCGGTTACTGTTGGATTTAGGGAAATTATTAGTTTACAATTACGGGTTTTGCTACTCCGTTTTCGGACTCACTAGTATATAAATGAGTCTTGAAATAAACAATTTTGCTATTTCACGTTGTAGAATAGCTTTTACAGTATACGCGTAACCTTTTCCACTTATGCAAATGTATGTGTATTATTAAAGGATTCGTGTTTTCATGAATGTTTTCAATTCAGACAGCAAAGGGACATGAAATATATTGTAGCTTTATTGTGCTTTATAAAGTTCCTTGTTTACTAATTTATATACTAGACACAGCAATATGTTATACGCTTATACCTATACTAATATGAATGATATTTTAGTCCGAAATGTTATGTAGCTAGTACAACAGTACGTGTTAGGTAAGTATAACTATCGTGTGCATGGCATAAATTCTAAATATTTCCATTGATGTAATATTTGCGTCCTGTCTAATGTACGACTAACATTCAATCAATATTAGTGTCGATAGTAGTAGTTGGAGTAATTTGCGTTTTCTATGTAAAATGTCCCCTCTAACAAAACGAACGAAGCTAGTCGTAGTCGTAATTTTCGAGATGGGACGAATCATATCCTCCTCCTTCCTCCGGCTTTTATTGTGCTTAGACTTGCAAATGCATTTTAGTTAATGGAGGCTATGACTATGACATAAATAGATAGTTCCGACGATTGTATTGTTTGTTTGCATGAACTCTATTTATTGATTCTGATATTTACTACGAAAATAGGTCATTAAAATCTAATAGCAATCAATACAAAATTAAGTGAAAATTATTTTTATCCAGACTAAATAAATGTCATTTGTAAATCAAAAAAGTTTTCCTTCATCCCTGTTCTAACTGACGCTTGAAAGACAAAATCATTCAAGAGTGAGTTCTCTTTTTCAGTTAAAATATACTCACGTTATATCTGTATCAGACACAGCTAAAATCTGTATTGTCATTCAATTCAAAAGAAAAAATATGAACAACAAAATATATTATTTGCCCCCTTAGTTAAGTAAGTAAATAACTATAGTCAGTAATCCTACAACGATTTGCATATTTTCCATATTTAATATTTCACCTTTTTCGACATTTTGCCGTCATAGTGTCATTTACTATCCTAATAACGATGTGATGATGAGTACCGTGTGGGCAAACAAGAGAAGTGATCTTGAAAGTCAAGTATGTTTTCAGATGTTCGTTTATTGTTAGCTCAAGCCTTTTTGCTTACATAATGCATAATGCAGTATTATCCTATACAGATAGAAACTATATAATACAGATAGCACACCACATCACAGTCAAGGTAAGGAACACAAAGCTACTATACAAAGCAGCATTACTATTGTTACCATTATAAGAAAGATACTAAAGTGCAATAGGTATATGTAGAATGCAGTCTAGGTGTCTTTCTTGCTTTTCTATTGTCAATAGAAATCATAATACGATTACCCAGATATTTTGTTAGCTATATTATGATCTTTTATATTTTGTGTGAATGCTTAACTGTGCCGAAACATTTATGAGCTTCTACTGCTACTGGATTTGTAAAGTATTATATTATGTTTGTGAATACAGTACAGTACACATAGCTAGAGCTACAGTTCTATATCCCTTGAGTGTATTACGCAAGTTCCCCTACATACTTAGTTATTTAAAGATTTTACATTGCATAAGGCAAACAATAAGAAAATTCTCATTTCTTTCTTTCTCGTATATACTTACAAGCTGAATATTTGTGTAGCCTGATTTTACATAGAGTATAGAGTAGGACTTGACTTGGACTTGACTACAAGTATTTGTATAGCACTTGGCAAGCCTTTTGATTTCCTTTTGACTATCTGTCTGTCATCTCTTCACACAATGCTACGTATTCAATTCAGTATTCAATAACTCAGATCGAATACGCATTGTATTGTGCTGCATTGTGTAGCTACTGTAATATAGCAAAATAAAGGAAACGCAGATAGAAGAGCGAAAGGCAATTGATGTGATATGATGCGACTGATTATGATTGTATTGTATTCTAGAATTGGTGTTAGGTTAGCAATGAATGAATTTAAGAAATAATGTTGTAAAAGTGTGTGTAAATATGCACATAGAAGAAAGATAAATATACTTTACCGAACAGATTTTTCATTTTAAGTGTAGAACGATATTAAGTGCATAAAACGTAACTATAGGTAGAACCTTAATGAACACTGCTATATAGTTATCTATTATAAAATAGTAAAGTAGTAAAAAAAATTAATAATGATTACAGCCTAACTGTATTAGCATCTGTACCTTTTTTCTTTATAAATAGTTTCTTCAATACAAAAAGCACCAACGCAATTAAAATTAGCAGGCAAACCAATTTCTACATTAGTTATTAAGTTTAGGTTAAAGGGTTCAGGGTACATGTCAATGTTGGTTAAATTGCTGCAGTTGTTCTAAAATTCTGATTAAAATGGTGACTATTCAAATGCTAGCTGTTTTAGCCTGTTTGAAATTGTCTTGTCTGATCAAAATATATCTATCCACCCGTTTTGTATAAATACATACAAACTGTTATTCATAAGCTACATACAGGCAATACTGCTAACTGTTTCTTATGTGATACTTATGATATTAAAATTAATATTACGCAAGAACTTATGTGTGGTATGATATCATTGTGAACTGATCTTTGTACCCTTAAGTACGTATAAACGTACAATGCATACGTTTATAATAAGATTCTTTACGCTCCGATAGGTTTCCTTATTTTCATAGTTTAGCCTTTAAATTGGGTCTCTATCAAAGAGGGACAGGCCAAAGCCAGAGCAGGCCACATATGTCCCAAACTTCCGCTTCGCCAGCTCATTCACACAATAATAGGATTGAGCTACAGCTACAGCTACCCTTAGGAGTGGAGTAATGCATATTAGTAGCCGAGTTTATTTATTTCTGCAAGTCAAGTGGATTATAGTGGAGTTGACTAATGTAATTTAATTGTGATGCAATGGATGAGAATTGAATTGGTCGGGGGCACGAACGCTTATGCTATAGTATATTACATTAAAGAATGAGAGAGTAGATTTGAGTGCACTAGAGTAGGAAGGAATTAGGAATTGTGTTGTATTCTGTGATCATAATATACGAAGTCTGGCCTGGCGTGGCCTGGCTTGCAGAGCAGAATACTGCAGTATATACGGTCGGTGTAGTGTGGTGATTGTGTAAAGTGGAGAGAATAGGGTAAGTAATGCAGGAAGAGATAGTGTTAATAAAATAAAACTGATTTAATTTGATTTGATTCGATTTTAATTGAGTTGGATTTGGCTTGGCTCCTTCTATAGACTGACGAGAGAGACTGGGTTGCTTGGCTTTGGGCTTGGGGTACGTGATTTGAGTACCTATTTATTCCAGCATCCTTTCCTTATGGTTCAAGCTTAACTGCGTTGAGTTGGAGTTGACTTTACTCAGTCTCAGGCTTCCTATGCTAGGCCAAGCCACTGAAACGAATCCAAATCCAAGTGATGTGAACTGAACTTGGCTTTATTTGATTTTCTGTGGCTGTGTGTGATTTACTTACCCTGCCAATCCTTCCATAGCCCGACGAAACGAGCGTAAATTGAGTGGGTTAAACTAATATTATTATTTCTAATGTAGTAGATAGACTTTCCAATGTGTGCTTTATGGATAAAACATATAGTGTCCATTAGCTGTGGTAGAATGGTTATTCCTATCCTAATCCTTGGTATAAGGAAATCTAGTGCGCAAATATACATAGAGACTTATATGCATGTTCACTCCTTTTTATTTCAATTGATGTAGATTGGATTTATTTCCCAGTATTGTTTAGCATAGTAGTGAACACAGTACTTGGTTGTGTACAAATATGTAAGTACTTGTGAACAAATTCTAGTATTTCTGTTCAAAGTCATATTTTTCTGCCGATATTCTACAAACTCGAAAAATATAGGTAGATTTACTGCATGCTACGAAGAAGGCACTAATTTTGTAATCAATTTTGGTTGGTAGTGGATTGTTATGCGTTGTGACATACCTCGTGAAGCTAATGTGTACATACATACAGATATTTCATTAGTTAACAAGTGCGATGCTTTTATGAATTAAATATAATGAGATTGTAGGACAAATTAATTTTCCCAAGCAACTGATACGATGTACTGTATACCTACATCTTGTGCCACTTTCCAATAAGAATGATGTGCTTAAATGTAGTAGGAATCTAGAGTTATCATGTACATTTTTTATAAAGCCTTCTCTTCTATTATGTATGTGGTATAATTTTCCTAGAACAGACAGTGGACGATGAGGCATAAAAAATATCACGGACTGCCCTACACTGTTATAACATAAATAGAAATAAAAGAGTATGGTAGATATAAAATGGTACATCCTATCCATATGTAACATTGGTAATGTACATTATACTATGACTATAAATCCACTATGTGCTTAAGAACTGTGAGAAAAAATCAAGCCGGTGGCTTTTTAGGAATCATCATTAATCATGTACCTGTCTGTACAATAATGAAAGTATTTATGACACATAATATATATAGTACAGAGGCTCTGCATTTACTTCTTGCATTACATACTTAATCATATAAATGATATATCTTATATTATACGGATCCATTAATTGTATACTGTATAATAATACTATAAGATTGTAGTACCTTATTATAACTAAGCATGAAGTATATGTACGTATTTCAAATCTTGAGATGAACCCAGAAATTATATTAAGAATTTAAGTTTATAAAGGTTCGTTCCTTAGCATGACGTATATATCGACATCCTTTCAAGCTTACAGTAAAACGTACACTTCTTTTTTAGACATTTTAGAGCTTCTTTTTCCATTGGGATCCATTTCCCTTAAGTCTTTACCTTTGGATCTTTTACCCTTGGATCTTTTCCCCTTGGTACAAGAAAGTAAATAAACGGAATTTTTCTGGGTTCTCTACCAATAAAATTGTAAGCCGCCGCCCGCCTCAATACATTGCGACCACTCCTGACGCTCACTCCGGTACCGTTATAGTGACGATTGTATTTTGAGACCATTTCCAAAATTTGTCGCCTAACGGGAGTCAATAAGGGTGGGCGCAATTTATTGTAAATATATTGCAAGTTTACTTTCTTGTACCGAGGGTAAAAGATATAGGGAAAAATATCCAAGGGTAAAAGATGCAAGAGTCATGGGTAAAAGTTGGTCATGGGGAAAAGATCCCAAGAGTAAAACATACAGTACCAACTACATAATATGTATTGCATGGAAAATATTGAATACATGCAAGTACATAATGTTAATTGGATACAGTACACAGGAAGAGCCAACTTGTTTACTTGTTGTTAGCTATGTGTTAGCTATATGTGATAATTCAAGCAAACTGTTAGTGCAAGCAAATTCGAATGTATAGTTAGTTTCAATAACGTCAGTTCAACAATTTGTAACAATTATAACTTTACCAGAAGAATAGTGCATATATAATAATATATTTTTATTGGATAATTCTTGGCTACGAATCTCAATAGTAAAAGAGCTGCGCGCGCACGCGCCAGCGTTTTTACTATTGAGATTCGTAGCCGAGAATTACAATTATGCGAGTGCGGAGGCCGTGCATCTGCCACGTATTAAATTATGAATTATAAGTGGCTGGCGCGGCCGGGCATGAAGTATAATTGTATAGGTAGTTATATAAATGCCTAACTTGAATTAAGGTTTAAGTATGAACGAATAACGAACCTACATGTTCATTTAAAACTTATATAATGTACTGATCGTCCACATAAATGTAATATTTGTAGAAAATTTGTGTTATATTGTGAGCTATCCATTTTCCTTCCATCCAATTGATTGCAGTCCTAGTTCAGTAATGGTAGTGTACTGAAATACATTAGAGAGTGTTAACGTTGTTTGTAATGTACGAGATGAATTCTGAAAATTCTGATGAGGATAAAGCTGACCGATCAGAAATAGATTTAGGGATTTACTACTGACTTGATTTTGACTGATGGAGGAAACAAAATGTTGGTTGGCTTGTCTGACTAGCTTTGCGATGCGTTGCTTTGATTGAGATGAAGTAATAATTCAGTTGATAATGTAATACATATTAGATATACAGAAAAACACAACAAAGCAGAAATAAATGCCCATGAAAATCCTCAGAGCTAGTCTACTGGACGGACAAAACAAATCCACAGCAGAATTTTCAGAATCTTTATACTTACTTACTAAAAGATCGATATTTCCTGTTTCTACTTTCTACACATTTTTTGCGTTCTGTCTGTTGTTAGAATTCGCAGAGTGAAAAATGCCTTGGGACGGGCAAGACAAGGCAAGGCAAGAAATAAACCATGTTCTACAATCCTTGTTTGACGAAACTAAAATCTACTACATACAGATAACAGTACAGAAAGAAGAGAAATTAGATTCAGGGAAATACATAGCTGAGGCGTGCAAAGTGAAAGAAGAACATAATATTGTATTTACTGGAAATTTTCTAGTTTCTAGCGAAGAAAAGGCTTGAAAATGTGAAAATATGGACAAAGTTCCCGGCCTAGTCAAGTTATATTCAATTCTAACTCACTACTGTATTATAAGGATACAAGCTACTGTACTGGATGTGCTCTATATACTTACTGATAGAGTAGGTTTATGGATTTTGTGTAAAATTCATGATAATGCTAGTGATGGGTTTCACGCTTGTGAAATCCCGTCGTGCTCTCAGTCTCTGAGCTGCGGAGAGATAATTTATCATTTTTCCTGTCAATCGACTTGGATTTCCAGCTCGAATGAATGAATTTATGATAGCGTCTGACTCGTCTTGCTTTCCTCGACTCCATCCTTTCCTCGCCTGCTTCCTCATCTCACTTTCTACCAAAACCAAACCAAGCCAAAGCAGATAGCTAACGTTTTTCGTCCGCCAATCTATATATATATTCCTCAGTTACTACATTCATTCAGCACAGTCACTCACTCACTCAATACGATGTAATATGTAATGTGTAATCATAAATACTTTCGTTAGATACATATTATATGCTTTACTAACGATAAGTAGTACAATATAAAGTATACTTATGTAATATCCAGACCCGAAAGAGAGATTCCTAGCTATATTTCAGAGAATATATTTATTAGATAGAAGTAAATGTAATGCGGAATAGTCGGAGTCTAAAGTAAAGCAACTTATTGAGACTCCCTCACTTATTCACCCCGTCCTTCTGTCACTCACATTAGACGGGAAGGCTAACGTATCATTTCGTCTCTTCCGTTATGCCTTTGGCTCTTTTCACTTTACACTTCCCATGCAGCAGAATTTCCTATCAAAATATTTATTCAGAGACCAGTCTCTCTCCTCTCTCTAACTCTAACTTCATCAAACCAGTGAAACATTATATTTCTATTTTCATAGAAGCGCTAACTGTATTTAGCAGTCAAAATGATAATTACAGAAAATTATTACAGCAAATGTGTATCAACATTATCCACTATGATACTTCAAAAAGAACCTGCAATTGTTTTTCTATATAATACATTAACTACTAATATATAGAAACTCATCCCTAACAAACTTAGGGAACCAACCTAATTACACAGTTATGCACAATGGCAATTATAGAGAATAAGTCATTCAAAATTAGTATGCATAATATCAATCAGAAAAACAATTACATTGCATAATTATACTAATGAATCAATGTAACCTGATATGAAAAGTACAGATTTAATTGAATCATACAACCTTTCGTCATTATACGAGTATCGTATAATGTACCTTCATTATTTTTCTAGTAAGTATATTAATTTTGTTCAAAGATCAGATCATTATCATATTAAAATGAAATACATCAATTCCTAATATTGTGTTTAGAATAGTCGACAAATAAACCTTATGGTGACATAACATCATAGATTAGTACATAATTCGTTCGTCAAATACTTATTTCTCACTGTAATATAAATGTAATAATTGTAAATACAGATAGAAGGTGAAAATATCCTAATCAATTAGCAACGCTAGTCATTTAACAAAAACAATTCCCATTAAGTAACAAAACAAATAAATCCTAACCCTACAAAAGGTTACGCATTGCTTTATCACGCTAAAATGTTTCTGCTTTACATCCTTTAATTACGTAAATGTAAATAGAATTTATATGTATCAGAATCCTGTGTTTTTGTTTACTTTCCTACACAATACAATAAAGGTTCATTCAATTCTGTTTTTCACTATAAATATTCTTTTGTTTGTAGGTAGTAATAGTAGTAGTAATAGTAACTATTGAATTGCAACGAATCGACAAACGAAAGCAAAGTGATAAAAGGTTTCCTTTCCTATCTGTAACTATATCACAGACTATAAACTACACTTTACCTACTAAACTAAATAGATATACCACATAAGTACGTGTTAGATAGAAAACGAGACAAACATTTAGACAGGAGGACATTATTATTATCATTATTATCCGTTATACTATTTAGGTAGTAATAATGCGTAGAGTTTTATTGTTATGCTGGTATACTATTGTATAACCATGTAAATTGAATAGATTGTTTTTCTGTTGTGTATGCATAATATGCACTAATTGTGTGTAATAGTAAGTAATAGTAATAACTATATAAGTTAACGCTTCTCTGTGCAATGTAAAGCACATAAAATGACAAAACACTGAGCTGAATACATACACAATACAACAATGTAACAAAAGGTTCATTAAAACGAAATAAAAGGTGCATCGAATAATTTCCATATTATGTACTCATTCAATTACCGAGACAATAACAATCAAAACACTTCAATGACTGACTAACTGACATTCAAACAACGGAACGCACAAAACAATCAATGGACAAGAATAAAAAAACACTCCGTTACAGATACTAACTAAACTACTATACTATTTATACTTTTTATTTTCTATTCACAAATCTATAGTTCTTTAGGTATAAAAATAGAACTAGTAATATATTTAGTAGTTAGATAATCGCAAGCCAGGACAGGAGTGTGCCAGGGATTCCTTTATGTATTTATAAGTGCTGACATGACTAAGTATGACTATGGCTATGATATAATATTAAATACTTCAGCTGTTTTGTTAGCTTAAGTAGCTGTAGGTAAGTTCTAAATTGTAAGTAAGCCAAATCCAAGTCAACAAAACCAATCCAATTCAATTCACAACAAAACAAACCAAATCCAATTGTCGAGACTCTTTCATTCTTCTTTTGGCTGTTGCTGTTGTACTATGTGCTATAGTATAGTTATTATGTAGTACGCAGAGAAAAAAGACTCCAATACGAATAGGAATCATCTGATTTCATTCAGAAATCTCAAATAGACTTACCGACATTTCAACAATGAAGTGTAAACAGAAACTGGGAAGAATAAAGAATATTCTATTAGAATCTAACTTACGTTAGTATCGACTGTACATTATGTTACGCACGTTTACACTATTATTGCATTACATTTTATGTCTATATAAACTTAAAAGCTTAAGTTAACCTCTTGTGTGGTAGAATTCATATACAAAAGTGCACTAACTGATAAAGGTATTAGTTTATGTAATAGAAAATTGAACTACCTGCCTTTATATTATTTCTATGCATGCATATGAGCATCTTTATAGTAAACTCTATTGTGTCTAATGTGCAATGCACTAATGCTACAGATATTGCTAGTGTTTTCTATTGTTGTGAATTCTATGCATCTATTTTATTATGTATGTAACACGTAACTGTTAACTTTCTGATACAATAACCATGTAAATGCTAAAAGTAAAAGTAACAGTTTATATTTATGGTGCTGCATAGTCTACATTATAAATTGTAGGTTATATCATATCATATCACATCAGTTAGTCAGTATATTACCCTTTCCTCACATTACATACATACATAGACAATTACACAAATAATAATGCTACGCATCTATCCATATTTACCATACTATACTATATGAAAGAAGAATACAGAGGAAAATATACAATGCAAGGCATTAACTCCTAATACAATGCACTACACTCCTCTTTACAATAGTCCCACACAATACGATAACAATAACATTTGCTATTATACTTTACTCACAGTTACTCTAACTATACATTCATACACAGATATAATATAGTACGCACAAAGCACAATGAATGCATTTATTCACCATTGCACTGCATTCCTTTTAGAATAGAGTACAATACAATGAACATAACGTGAAGACAAACTATCTTTTCTGTTACTTACCTGCTCTGCTCTCGTTAGTTGGACTTATCCTTTCGTTTTGTTCAGATTTAAACATTTCTCATACTTACATACTAATATATACATAATCATTTACTTTCTGTAAGAAAGATTACTGTACATAGTACTTATAAAGGTATACCTTTGTGAAACGAGAATTCACAAATGAAAAAAAATGAAGATAATATAATAAAGTAGCTACGGAAGAACCTGCAGAGAAAATTAAGTCACTAAATTATACATTTATTCTAACAGTCCAAGTTAGTATAGAATTCTGAATTTCCCATATCCATGTACAAATACTAGCACATAGGAATGATAGAGAAAAAGAAAAGGAACTTTGTTAGTAAATAAAGCAAAGAAAGTAAAAAGACATTTTACTATTATCCTATTTGAAGAGGTAAAGAATAGAATCCAGGTTGTAGTTTTTACTTTACCTGCTTAATAAATACATGACAGTGGTTTAGAGTAAGATAAACATAGATAATAGGTGCATAGCTCTTTGTATGGTAAGTATAATAAATGGAGAATAATAAGCAGGCACCTTCATTAGATTAACAGACAGAACCTACCACAATAGTAGGATAATAATGAACAAACTGATTGTGTTGAGAGTGGAGCTGACAATGAAAAAAGTGGGTGAGTTATTGAATAACGTAATGTCCATGCTATTGTGCTATGGTAGTATGATTATAGAATCTAATAGAATTCATTGTAACAATAATAGGCAAGTGTAAAATGCGAAAGGATAACAATAGAAATGCATGTGCATGTTGCACTGATTTTTCGTCGTTGTTTATTCAACTATCTGTTGTTAAAGGATTGCATTGAATTATATTATGTTTTTGTCACAGTCATAGTATAGTACATAGAGAGATCCTTCCTTTTATGTATTACAGTGACAATAAGGTATTATGTGAATGTGAAATGTGAGTCAATAGGTATAGACTAGGTATTATGTTTATTTAATTGTGCTAATGCTCATAGAATTTAAAAATATGAATAGAAACTAGTAGGAGCACGTTTATTTATTTATTTATTTTGAGTGCTGAAAGGGATAATAAGCCAAAGCAAAGTCAAGTCAAGTCAAAGAGAATAAAAGAAATCAGTCGCGTGCCTTTTCTTTCTTCTCTTCTTTGACTTTGGCAATGGCAGTGAAATTTTTGTTGTTGATTTTGATGGCTGTGGCCTGGTCTGGCCTGGCTTCGACTGGTTTGGTTTGGTTTGGCATTAGTTTTATTTGCTTTGGTTAGGTTATGTATATTTGAGTTTTATTGAAATGCTTTGGAATGGAATGTGCATAGTGGAAGTACAAGTGGTGAAATTCCTTTTGAAAAATATTAGAATAGAGAATGCAAAGCTAAGCTTGAGGAAGAAAAGAATATTCAGAATCAGAATGGTATAGAATATAGAAGGAAGCAGAGAATGGTCGTGAATTGAATTGAATTCAATAGGACAACCTGCTGCACTTTTTCCTGTCCTTTTTCCTTCTTTTATTTCTACACACTCCCATGCAGTCACTTTAACTTTAGTTCACTTTTCTTTACTCCATTCGCTACTGGCTTGGCATGCTACTCAATCTCTAACAGACAACAGAGGAGAGATGAATAAATACTTAAGTATATACCAGATTCAATAGCACAACACAATACAGTCTTATTATCCTACAGATTTCTATACCTTCTATCTGTTAGGATAGGTTAGTGTCTATAATATACAATTTACCATTTACTTGTGCAATGTAGTACTTGTATGTATTTATATAGAAGAAAGAAAATGGGCCAGACATGCGACATAGTTTAACATTTAAGAATAAGAATGAAAGAAATGAAATAAAACGAAATGAAGATCAAATCCGATTTCATTTAAGGACATTTATAGGGAACTATTATATTTATGCATGTCTATAGGTATAGGTTTAGTTTGTTGGTTTTGGTACATAACACTGCAAGCATAATAGAATGGCACGGGTTTTATAGGCGACACATTCAACATTGCAACCAATTCACAGTATTGTTCAGTTCACTAACTTGGGTTTGCTTTCCTCTGCTTTCCTTTCCATGCCGTAGCCGTATAACATACCATTCCTTCTGAATTCAATTCAATTCCTAATAAAAGTGCATCGTGAAATCCTCTTTTATTCTCTTTTGTATGGACAAACACAAAATACTATTATGTAATAGCAATACTAACCTGCATTACGTTTTGCTTTGACTTGTTCACTGCTGCACTCTGCCTGTGGTCTGGTTTCTGGTTCTGCTCTTTCAATTATGAATAATACAATTTATCATCAAATGCAGCTAAATATATCTATTATGTTGTATTTAATGCATGTTTTCCTATGAATGTAGGTACATGTGTTGATATTAGAGTATTACTACATTATTTTCACTATTATGTAAGGAAAGGTGGTATGGTTTGGTTTGGATAACAAGTTGTACAGAATGTATGTATGTAGAATGGATGCACTTTGTTTATTGAGAAGACTGATTGTGAGTCGAGTGCGAGATTCAGTTCAGATGAATTGAATTGTCCTCTTCGTCTTTACAATTTGCTTTCTATATTCTATATCAGAATCCACCATTGCATTGCATTTGATGCGATATGATACGCTATCATTGAAATTGAATATCACATCACATTCAAAACACACACAATCAATGGGCTTTGTCATCAGGAAATAAATGTCGAGTGACTATCTGTAGCTTTGCAAAGTAATAAAGCTAAAGGCACAAGTTCTATTATCTGGAATTGTGTCACTGTTACTTAAGCTAAGGCTTCCTTTCATTCCTTTAAAACAGTTTTTGCTCTTTTCACGTTTGTTTAGCAGTTCATACAATTTAAAGTTGAATAGATACTTCTGTGTTCATTTCACTGGAGTACACTATATTAATAACCAGTAAATTACTTTAGTATTTTCTAAAACAGGTTGAGCACAAAAGTAGGCAGGTATTATAATTTTGGGTGCTGGGTTATGGTATGAAAAGGATAATAATTTAATGTCTTCTTTATAGTATTTGTATACGCACGCATGTATGCAGGTACACTTTACTTTTTCATACAATAAACAATTAGGATGAGTGTAATGTCCTTATTATTGTTTTTCTTTTGAAATTTTACTACTCATTGTCAGTCAGTCAGCTCAATTATACTTTTACTCATGTATATCCATGTCAAATTCTATAATACTTTTAAGTAAGTGTAACTCTACTTATTTATTTAAACGTAAAGTGTATTTAGTACCACATGCAGGGATACAGCATTATTTTATTTTAAATATCTCATACAGTGTACCACAAATAAGGTTTAGCTTTAACTCATTACTTGAAAGGAGGAAATCAGTATATGTGCATTAGTTTACTAAGCATATAGTAATATTAATATTAACTACAGATATCTGTAGATACCTGGTCTGTTGGGTACGTCATGTCATGATATTAACTGACTTGTCCTGTCTTATTGCTCTGGAGGACTTGACTTGACATTTCCTTAATGCGGACCACCGATTCCCTTTGGGAAATATTTGACAAGAGACCACCGACAGTGATCCCATTCTAAAAATATATTTTACTATACTCCTAATCACCTTTGCAATAACCGAAGCGATGCGATGTCAAATGAACTTTAGAAATGATGTTGCCTGCTAACTAGTTCACAAAATTACAAAGATAAAACTGTCCACGGTTAACATTGACAAATCCATGTACAATTATCACTATCACTACTACTGTTATGCGTGCTCAGAACTTTAGATGCCGAAAAGTCTAAGGTAGGCAGTAGGCAAGCAAGTAGGTTGTACACAGGTACTTGTTCTAAATGTTCTAGTTAAGTATACATAAATTATAAGTCTATTGCCTTTGTGATTTGAACCGTTACATCTTGAAATGACGGTTTTATAATGGAGCGAACGCTGCATTTATTGTTTATCACTAAATTATTTAGTATTAGTGCTAAGTAGAGGTAGATCTATAGATATCATATCGGAATATTTTATTGCTACACCATTGTAATCAAAATTATCTAAGATTTACATCCCTGGTCCAGGCCAGGTGTTGGTGATATTGTTTACTCCCATTTTCCTTTTAATAGAGATACAAATTAGTTGATTCGTAAAAGTAATCCCAAGAGTAAGTTGAAATCTATTTCATAATGTCGAATTTCAGAAAAAGTCATTTGATAGCAGTTTGATAGCAGAAAATTCTGAAAAGTTCACAATATTTACTTTCGATATTTGGAGAACAATTTTTGAACATTTTTACTTCAAAAATATTGTACCATACACAGACAGGTAGTTTAAATATTAGGTTACAGTAGCCAAGTACAATGCTAATCGGATCCAAAGGATAAAAAGTACTCTTGTTTGTCCCTTCGCCTGCGTGTGTGGTGAAATTTTATGTTTATTGAGTTATGGTCATCGATCCTTTGGTTATGGTATATAAATGCTCTTGACCGAAATTATACAGAGGACATAAAGACTAGGAAATAATATTACCCTACATAACAAAGCAACGAGTAGCACTAAACCTATCTTCAATATTTACTCTACCTTGTTTACTATCATGTATTTGTGTAAAATATCTATTTAGTAAATCATTTAGTATACCTGTGCACTGCACATTAGATATCTACTATACTGGGCATTGCGTTACTGTGTTTATTAGGGAAGGAAAGTAGTAACATAGTAAAAGATGTTTAAATTTTATTGGTCTGTACTTAAGTTTTAAGTTTCATGACACATTTCATGATTTGCAATTGCAGGTGCAATAATATCGTCGTGCTTTAAAGGAGGAACCCTAATTTCCAAAGCCATTATACTACCTATGCATTTACTACTATTTATGTGTAAACAGTAGGTACAAGCACTAATAAACTTTATTTTATATTTATAAGTAACTTAACTTAGGGCTACGATTTAGGTTTAGTTTACCAAAGAAATTAAATGTTATAAGTGCTTAAATGCAGTAGTCATATTATTCGAACTTTGTTTAAGTGTTTAGTTTAACTCGGCTTAGCTATAGCTAATGAAGTTGCTCGAAAATTGATTTAAGGTGCAAAATTATACACGAGATGAGCATACTGTATCACTAGGAAGGTTTTATATTATCCCATCATTCATTTTACTACACCTCTTACCTAATGATGCTAATTTTCACAAAAACTTTATGCATTTGCCTACCCTGCCCAATTTTTTTACAGTTACGAACTAAGACTTGTATGTAACACTTTAAGACGACATAGTAAATTACCTTTAGATTTGGGTACAGGTATAAGAAGAAAAACAATCTGATGTTTACTACCAACACCAACTACCGAGAAGTGAAATTTTTATTCGTAGGTGGTTGCTATACTAAAGAAAAGAAACATTTGTAGGACTCAATAAAACCTTACTGCAACAATAAGACTACGTACTACAATTAGAAACAGAAAGTGAACTACAAATTACATAATATAATGGCACCTATCTCTTTTTATTCATAAATTAATATTGTGCCGTATGTATTTTATTAGTATTAGTATAATTTGTCACATTATGCATTTGCAGATTGAGAGATTGAGTGCTTGGCTTGTTAGAATCCTTCAACTAGAATACATTAGTTAGTACTATGTATTTAGGATAAGTTTAATGAAAAATATTGTTTCTGTTTACTTATATGTAGTATCTGTAGAATCATATTAAATAGAATTACGTTGTGCTAGACAGAAAAATCCCATGTCAAGGACACTCAATTGACTATTAAATACAGCATTACATTACGAATAATAATTTGTACAAAATTTGAAGTAAGCAGTTTCCAGAAATACGTAACTACTATCCACTTATGATTTCCGGCATCTTTATTGAGTTTCATTGGAAAAATTGGTGTGGTTGTGGTTAGTAACGTACCTAATAACTATTCGTTGTTATAAATCGTTAAATTGCTCTTTTTCTTTATTTTCGTAGTATTATTCGTATTTACAGAACTTCTGTACTTAAACTACGTTGCATTACATTAGTAGTACAGATATACATGTAAGTAATCCGTATGTAGCTGTACTGATCTGGTGATGTTACGTATGTCTATACTATACTTATCAAATCAGTATTATATTTAGAAAAGCTCATACTTGAGTGACTACAGCCCAGTAATGGAAGGATAAAACCCACTAGAGTAGTTGTTGGTTTGTGTTTTGATGCGGTGCGCTACTATTTCAGTTTGTCAAGGCAAGTCATGAATCACACAATTATAGGCTACGTTTACGTACACAGGACAGGACATCCATCGCATCATCATCATTACAATCAACATCATATCACAAGACAGAAAATATATCTAACTACGTAAATACTATATAACTATTTAAGTGGAAGAGATATAAGAGTCATATAGTAGTAAATACACACAACATACACTTTATGACAATCAACTTAACATTATTATGTAGTAGGATGATTTGATTTAACTCTTTTTTCTGTTGTGTCTGTTTCTCTCTTCTAATAAATCCTCTCGTCGGCTCTCTGCCATAAGTTATTGTACAAACAACGCAACGTAACATAATATAACTTATCCTGACGCTAGAACTCAAACTCAAATGTATATAACGCAAACTATACATCTGGAATATAATTTTTATAATACAGTGTGTGTATAGAACTTACGTAATGTTTGAGCTAGTTATGCTATATCACTCTATTGTAATGTAATATACTACTTACATAGGCTGTTCATAAACAGGATATAAAAGCAACTCTGCAGAAGTTTAGTTTACTATTTGGTTTAGGACAGGATTGGAATAGGAATGACTCTTTCTGTATTAACTCATGTGTGTTTTCTGTTTGATCCATGTGAGGAAGTCACGGTTGAGTGACTCGCACGAATTTCCCGATCTTTTGACCTTTGCCGGATTTGATGTGTTACATATACTACATTTACTTCACTTTCCTCTCTCTATTTTCCCTCATCTCATTTAGGTAGGAACCTCAACCTAGTACCTACTATGCATCACTTCACTCTGCTGGCTGGGATATAAGTTTTAGTGTCAAAAGAGTTAAGTTTGCTATAATAGAATAGACTTATAAGTGTGTTACATAGAGAAGCTTTTTATCTGTAGTCATGTAGTGAAGTATCTGTACAATTAGAATAGATAGTAAATCACACGACAAGGAATATTATGGGAATTCAACAGAAATATAAAGAACTGACACAGATTACCCATTACTTGACAAGTTAAATGAAGTATCATATTCAGAGTATGTGATTCTTATTGGTAATTTATTTACGTTGTAAAATGCTTAACCATGTATAAGTTGTACTTATAACGTTCCTAGCTACTAGTTATGTAATATATGTTTATATGCATTATGCCATGTTAACATGTACATATAACTAACTAGATACACTTACATGACTTGCTACATTAGTATTGTCAGTCAATTTTGTATACTTTCAACGAAACTATCTAAGTGTGCTATCCTGCCCTGTCCCTGTCCTCTGTATCTAAATGCAAAGGCACTTTAGTATTCTGACCTGGCTGGTCTATTCCATTCGTCAATACTAATGCCCATGCCCTGCCATTTTTCTCTGCCCGTGTGTTTAGTGTTTAGTTTAACTATTTTTGAGAGCATGCTTACCTTACCTTTGGTTTGCCTAACTATAGGTAAGCTATGTATGGTAAGCAATAGGATGGATAGATATAAAATACATATAGAGAAGTTTCTAGGACTAGCACCAATGTAAATATGTAAAATGGCTCTTTCTCACCAAGTTACTCGAATCCATAACTTTAAGTGCTACTAGTTGATCAGACTCTGTGGCGTGGCTCTTCTCTCTGTAGTGTAGTAAAATGACATGACATACAAGAGTGTAATAAAAGCAAACTGGATCGGTTTGGTTTGCTTTGGTTATGTTTTGGCTGCATACATAGATTGAATTTGTACTTGAGGTTTAGTTTAGACTTGTAGGCACTCAGTTGAATATGTAATAAAATAGACTAGGTACTGGTACTTAAATTATATCTGTAGAAATACAATATATGCACAGTACCTGCTATAATGTTGGCAGGGCTAACTACTATAGTAGAACTACATTATAGTACTAGTCCACAGTTCACTTCAGATCAGTGAGATGAACAACCATAATGTAATGTAGTGGAGAATGTAAAGTGCTCTGTACTACAAGCACATTAGAGCTTATTAGTTCTCTAAAACTGTCACAGAAACTGTATTTATGTATTCTGAGTAGTAGTTGTGAGCTAAGGTTATCTTCTGCTTCTGTGTACCGGACTGGATTTACTTATCGTTACTTACGTTAGCTTACTCATCTACTTCTCCTATTACATTGCATACGGAATACGAAATGGAACAACCTTTATTCCAAAACTACTTTCTATGCTCAGGAGCTGAGGACCCACTTACAGCAGTGTGGCGATAAAAGTTGAACACTTTCAATGCTAAAGTCCGGTAGAATAAATGTACTTCGGAATGGAGTACTTGAGTGATCATATTGTCAAGAAGAGATGTGCAATTCTTTGTAATCTAATTTGCAAAGGGGAGATTGGGAGTTTTGCTAATATTACATTATTGTGAATAGGGACAAGATGTAGAGTACCACTATTGCCAAAAGGTACCTAGTGCTAATACTACGTGAAAGAAAGCTTGTAGCTAACTTTTTCGCGAAATTTTTCATTTTCGTTAGAGTGTAGTATTTATGTAGCTAGATGAACATTTTAGCGTACGACCTATCTGATTAAAGTAATGGAATCATATTTAACAGATCATCAATATTTATTTTTGTGGTGAATTGATACCCTAATTTCAAATGCATTTCGATTTGTACAGAATTTAAAAAATAATTGTCCAACATGATATGATACTTATTCCCAATAGTCCATTCAAGCCAAAATCCAATGCCTGTGAAAGGAGAAGACATTTTGCAAATAACTTGATAAACTTGGGATAAAATACTAAAGTGTAATTAAAAATATGAGAATCCTATCTTACAATACATAGTCTAGGTTTGAATAGGTTATACTAACATAAACTGTGTATCAAGTAGGAAAGAACTGCCGAATAACTCACAAAAAGTTAAATAAATAGGTATGTCGTCTCGTATCGTACCGAATAGCAAAGGAAAAGAGGACAAAAGCCTTTTCCAAAGCGTGCAAAGCTCGAGCAGTCCAAATATAGCATGACAATAAGGCATAACGTAACGCGACATGAAAATCGTGTTTGATCTATGGGATCGAGTTATTTTCTATCTTATAAAAAGCTACGTATTTACGTATCACATCAACTATGCTACACTACACTACAGCAATTATCTGCATACATCCTAGTCCTAAAGTCCTAAATATACATGACCAGTACATAGTAGCAAAACAATAATCGTGTCTAAAAGCTACTCTCCCTTATATGTTGTTCAATTGCCTACCAGCCTACCTGAGGATGATGTTGATTAGGTTTTATAAGTTTAAACTACACATACAAGCATAAGTACGTGTTCTAATAATACCAAAATGCAAGTAGGCATATAATAAATGTGTATACATTCGTGGTAAAGCATAAGGCACTCGATTTAAAAATTTAGCTTACATTTAACAGTAGTATTTAGTGTGTGTGTAAGTATATAGAAGTATTTTGAGAGTTCATTCCCATCCACGTTTGGTTTTCTGTTGGTTGTAAGTTTGTGTGTATTGTATTTGTATGTAGACGATAGGAAAGTTTGAGGTGTTCCCACGCTAGCCCTGCTCCACCACGAGTGCAAAACACTCTATCGGTATTTTTCATTTTTGATTTGGCGTGATTTTCATTCGATTATTATTACTTACATACATATTGTGGTAGTACGTAGCTATAAATATAAGGCAAGCCAACAAACACTTTGTTCCCTATATATTATGTATCCAACGTAAGTTACTCTGACCGAAATGAATGATTATTATTTCCATCGTTTCGTTTCATGGATTGCTTTTGATCATAATGGATCCCACGCAATGCTTTTCTCATGTAGCTAACACAACACACAAACATTAACTCTTACTAACGATAAGTAAATATGTTAGCAAAGCTATGCCTATAAACGAACTATCATAAGCCATGATTTTTTTTCGCAATTTTACACCGGCTTTGCGTGCAGAGCCAGAAAGGCTCGAACGAAACCAAACCAAAGGGTTATCTCCTTCCTGTTTGTCCTCTTCTGTCCTCATTTTCTAATACACGATACTCTTGGTATTAGTATTATGTAATATTTAGTTACTAAACTAAACTACCTTCGTTACAAAGTAAATTACTTAGGTATGTAGTTATAAGCGATATATGATATAATGTGGGCAGCAATATAAAGTAGCAAAGCTTATAAAAATATTGAGGTACACTGCGTTGGTAAAATATGTGTATATATCTACTACAATCAGCATATGTTAATAAATTATTTTTTAAGGTATGTATGTATGGTGGAACTGTGGAATATAATATCTTGTATACAGACTACAGACACTTGACGGTGGATTTAGTATACCATTTACATTCCAGAAATTCCAGATTACACTTATATTTTGTATGTACTGGAAAATGTGCAGGAGAAACATGTAAAATCAAAAAAGGAACGCGGACTTAATTATTTCTGTGTAAATTTCCAGTTTAGGACCGAGCCTATTGCGATTCATTACCTAAAGAAAATTGTTGACCTGATTTTTTGACGATTTTTCTTTTTCTGTACAAAAACAAAAGCTAATTTGCTTCTAATCTAACATAATGCATATGATACTTGTTAGCAAGTGCACTGATCTCGTCTTATCTATGTTCCTATAGTTGGGCTATCTGTGTGACTTGAATCTGACTGGGATGTTGTTGTCCTCTGCTGACCAGACGAAACGATATTTACTACTGCATACAGTACACATGCTAGGGAAGCAAAGCACAAGAGACCACACCTAAATAAAAGTATCTATCCTGTTGCATAGAGTTGCATATTATGTGTTTGTGTCAGTTCATAGAGATATAACTACATTGCGTTCAGTTAACTTTGCTCTCTGTGGTACTTCCGTTTGATCTAACTTCTCTCTCTCTCAGTTTCCTCTCTAAGTCTCCGTCCTGTCCTCTTCTCTCCCTCATCGCACTTTCCTTTTCCATGACTTTTACAATGTGAGTTGTATGTACTGGGATATAAGCTTACAGTACATAACGTTACAACTATTTATGTAGTAGAGTTAAATACCAAAATGTTTAATGCTATAGTTATATATTTGTAGTAAGCATATAGCAATATATGTATATATATAGGTACGTGTTTATGTCCACAGATAAAATTTGGCTTGACCGTAACTGAGTAAATCTAGTGAGCTGAATTCCTCTCCTCATCAGTATCACAGACATGATCTTCATGTAATCACACAACAGAATGTCAGACTCTGCATGGCAATCATCGTGATCATCATCAAACCTCTTTCCTCTCATGATTTCATTTCACTTCCGAAACGTAGGATAAGCCAAGCCGAACCAAACCACAGTCTGACAGCATACTACAGATTACAAACTATAATATATACCCTTACTCTCTAGTTACATGATATATGGTTGTAAAAATAATTCACATACATTACACAGGTACTATATATGGTAGAAGTACATATAAGTACAAGGTACAAACTGATATGGTATTATTCGTTTCCTTCTCGTGACGGTAGCGTTTCATTACATGGTATTTAAATTCATGCCGGCTCATTTACTTCCTGATGCTTACCTGTTCTGGCCTGAAATAATATGCATGATGAACTTATCTGTACAAAATTGAGTGAATTAGTTAACTTCCACCTTCCAGTGCAGTTATTTTGACATTATACATATACACACAGGGATATGCAGTTGCAGTATGAAGCAAATATTTTAAACACGAAATGAAGGATGGAAAAGGATATGGGAAATCTAGTAGCTAAACTACGTAATTTGAATTTTTCCAATCTGGAACATGCAATTTTGTGGTACACGAGTTTTTTAAATCGCGCATAATTCTGGGAAGTTGCTTTTTAATTTACATTTAGCAAAACGTTCAATTTTGTAATCCAATCCAACCCGTTCCTACAGCCAGCACATAAAAATTAATATTTCGTATATATACTTTGAAGATTATATCGTACAAGGAATCTATTGTCAATGTTAATAAAATTTAAATACTACATAGAATTGTTTTAACAAAACGTCAGTAGAGATACTCAATTATGAAATCAGCTCACCAGGGTTGCAGAAAATCCAGGGTTTTGCACTAAACCCCATTAAAAGATGTTTTGGGGTTTTATAAGTAAATTCATGAATAGTACCAATAAGGTACACTTATAAATATGTATGTTGTGCATCCTTACAATGTTGACGTTTTTTTGCATTTTCGTTGTTTTTAAAATTAAGTGTGAGGTAAAATACTAGCAAATATTTTAGTGCTACTAACTGTAGTTAGTACCAGTAGTGTCAGTGTCAGTTATTCGAAAACCCCGACGCATAACCCTTATTCTCACCTTTACACTGAATGACTAACTGTAGAATATTTAGTCCTAGGAATACGCTAATTTCGTGCTCCTCGATAATGTGTTATCACTGAAAGTGATTTTTTTATAAAGATAAAGATTCAACAACAAAAAGTATCCTTTCAATCATATCGGTTACTAATAGTGCAATTCAAATAGCATATCCGGCAGCAATCCTCAGTAAGTATGTCCCCATGACCAATATTATGCAATTGTATTAACTAGGTGCATTTGTCCTATGAATATAAATGACACTTTATTATCCTATTCATATCTGTGAAAGTGTATAATATACTAGGTTAACTATATGTAACAATAAACAGATATCAATCGATCCTCATCCGTGAGATTGCAATTGGCGTAATAAATAGTTTGTGTAGTATGTAGTGCAAGGGTAACAAACTTGCATTGTATTGCACTAAAGACTTGAATACAATTGTAACTCCATCGTATAGTTAAAATACTTAGTATTATGTTATTAAGTCATGGTATGCCAGATAAATATACTGTATGAATATGTGAACCCAAACCAAGATAAAGAGAGAGAGTGAATAAATGTGTAATGTGTGATATGTTCCATTTTTAGCATAAAGGGTTCAATCTTCTATGTTGTCGATCCACCAAGGAAAAAAGCGAGAGCGGGATTTCTAAGATTTCGCCCAATGGAAAAAGTGCACGCGAATTAAGAAGCTTAGAGAGAAACGCGAGAAGAGAGCGAACAGAACG
>JAQFYC010000969.1:0-42355 GCA_034694165.1 Tomocerus mixtus | reverse complement strand
CGATCCTGTAACGAGATTTTACGCGTAGCTACGTATTATAAATGGCAGAAACGAATTAATATGCAATAAGAAATATATGACCTTTGGCAAATTTTACTTTTTTAAATTTTGTTAAAAATTTTGCGAATGAAAGAATAGGTTTTAGGTGGTAGTCCAATGAAATGCATTGCTTTAGTGAAAATAGTTATCGCTTCGCCTGTCATTTTTACTTTTTTCTTTTTTACTTTCACATATATCATATAACATATAACATGAAACTTTAGGATGTGTTCGTTGGAAGCAATGAAAACATACTACTTTCCTTGTACCATTTCAATGATCTAGCAATTTATTGATATCTCCTATTCCAGAAAAGTGGCTATGCAAAGTTTTTTCACTTATCGTTAGCAATAAACTAACTGTCTTTGAGTGACTAGTTGTGTAATTGTATTCTGAAGTAGTCATACTCAGCAATTTGATATTGCTACAGGAAAATGGATACTTTACAAATGTAAGGTAGATATTTTGTCATGATACGATTCGTATTTTGAAACATCATGTTACTTTGTGCAACATGGCCAAAACAGAAAAAAGAAAGCAATTCGTAGCTACGAATATTGACAATGCAATGTTTGCCCACTAATTTAGATGGTAACACCTGATTGCACCCTACCTTAAAAGGACGGTAAACACCTATTTGTATATTAATTCCTAATACACAGTCTAAGACAAAGTTTGATCCATATTCTGAAAGAATATCTATAGTGTTGTCAATTTTCGATGTTATTTTACTATAGAAATAACCAAAAAAGTTCATTTAGTAAAATATGAGCATTACTTTGTATGGGCTTTTCATGGTACTCATATTCCGTCATATTTCTAATATACCTATTTAATCTTATATCTACACTAATCGCGTGTAACTCGTTAAGATTGTGTTAATGTAGGTTGAACATAATGTGTTGCTTAGATG
The DNA here is from genome assembly GCA_034694165.1 of Tomocerus mixtus. Lineage (NCBI taxonomy): Eukaryota > Metazoa > Arthropoda > Collembola > Entomobryomorpha > Tomoceridae > Tomocerus > Tomocerus mixtus. The sequence goes on along the minus strand of JAQFYC010000969.1, from coordinate 41,403 downwards.
ATATTCTTGCTTAATATTTGTTATAAATGCTTTTTCACAAAAGGGGTTGAATTATTTGAAGCCTATCTTATCCCTCGCATAAACAGGAAAATTCTGTTACATATGCGCCAATTCTGTATTAGCTAGTCGTATTGCGTTGTAGTTGTAAGTTCGCAAATATAATCTTCTTCGGGTTTCTCAATAACAAAATCGTTGTTTTGATAATATTTTATAAGGTGACTTAATTTTGTTCAATGAATAATCGAATAGGGGAATGATGACGTTTTCCTTTTCGACAAGGAAATACCATCCATTGTCAAGTCCAATTGATAGCAGGGTGCAATGCTGGACCCTGTAATCCTGCATGTCTTTCTCAGATAAAGTAGCGGACCAGCTTGTGGCATAAAATTTACTTTTACAATGTTTCAAGAACTGCACTTCTAAATGGCAGTTCAACTATTTCAATAATATAACGAAAGGAGTTTTCAGAGCTATGCAAAACCACTTTGTAAGAAATGGGGAAATTACTGATTGTATGTCTGCGTCCCAAGATTGAGTGGTAAGTTTTAAAGAGACTCGTCACCCTCCTCTCTGTAGTCGCTCTATATCGCAAGGTCACTCAAAATTGGCGACTCTGCGATATACGTGCCCAATATTCCTAATATCTGGGGCCCCTTTTCAAGGGCCCCGGCATCAATATTATACAATCAGTAAATTACGTTTTACGTCATTACACATTGAATCCAAACATACTTTACATTCTGAGTTGGGTTCAGTTAATGTATATTCTACAAAGCGATTGTGAATTGAGATTTTGAAAATTAGGTTAATTTTTATTAAATATTTTAGTGTGTACAGATTTACATTATAGCAGTATATGTCACCACACAGATGATGACACTACCCGCCATTAAAACGCTGCAAAGATTCACATTTTGTGTCGGCCAAGGGTTGAAGGTAAAAATGCCTATAGGCTACAATCATATTATAATGAATTTCAAAACTTGTGAAGGATATTGAATACTATTATTATTGTGAAAAAAATGCTTTATAATATTTACTTCTACCTTCAATGTATAGGAAAACAAAAAAGGATATTTCTTATAAATGATTTCGTTCTCAAATCATAATGAATACTTAATGCTGTGTATTTTTTTTGCTAATTGTGGCCTATGTAATGTCAGTTGCGTCGTCTTCTAGTGTGCAATGTAATATGTAAGCAACGGAAAATTATTGGGACTTTTGTCGATTGTTAACATTTGTGTTTTATATGGGTTTTATTTGTCTGCGTCTGTCTGGTAACACTCTAATTTCCGAACACATTGATTTAGGATGACGGAACTTGGTATGCAACATTTCTATATGATGACCAAAATTGGTCCATTGGTTCTTGACATATGACTGCTTATACTTTGTATTCGTTTTAATATAAACTCACGAAATTGGGATATCAAAATGTACCAAACTGTTTCCAGGTTGTCTTCATTTTGATATTTGAAATAAAATCAGCGGCATTGGAAATATATTATATCGCTTCAACTTAAACATAAATGAGCAAGGTATGAAGTGGTTTGCTGCTTCTACCCAATGACATAGCCATCCATCCTAGAGTCATTCTTTCACATTTGCCGGTCAATATTGGGCCTAATGTGTTTCCTTTAATATAAGATACCCAATTTGGGTACAAACAAACATCAAACTAAATAATGTGAATTTTTTCCATAAAAACCCTTGTTTAAACATTTCAAACTACTGTTTATAATGATATTTATTATAGTTATGCAACATTACACACACTCGGACGGGTTGGGTGGTTTGACTTTTTTTATCTTAGTTGTTAGTTCACACATATTTTTCCATTCAGTAGCAAATTTTCTCAAATAATTCGAGACATTTTCCGGCCAGACACATTGTTTAGGAATCTCAGTTTTGGCCGTGTAGGTTTACCTATTTCTAATCTATTTTGTTCAGTAATCCAATACTCCTGTTTCCACGATTTCTATTGAAATGAAGATTTGGTTTTCTATAGTCTATGTTGTATACCAAGTTTCATCGTCCTAAGTCAATGTGTTCAGAAGTGTTGGCGGACGGACGGACTAGCATCGCGATTACATAAGCCTGCCTCCCACACTTGGGCGGGCTATAATGAATGGCATATTTACTTGATATAGGTGGCAAAGGATTTACTGATAAAACAAATATGAGAGATAAAATGGTTTCTATATTACTTGCACCTCTTCGTGTTACGCAATATTATTACATGCTATAATATGTACTGCATATAATGCCATCACCACAAATAGTTTTATCTAAAAAGTACACCATATATTATTCTGTATGTAACATAGGGACAAACAATGTAGAACAACTGTAATTACCAAATATTGTGCCAAAACGATATACCAAATGTAATTGATGATACTTTTAAGTAACCAAATACTTCAATCAAATATTTTATGTAATTCTAATGTACATATAGCCAGTAGTATACAATATATGTAAGCAAATTGACATATCTCTTTACTTTGGTTAAAGCAAAAATTTCATGTCACTTATCCTTCAAGCTAATAGGTATAGGACTCTTTCGCACCCTGTTTCATATAGGATACGAAAGAACTTGTTGAAATATTACGTATACGCACACATAATGTGCGGATGGTATAGCTGGTTCTATAGAAAAGCAAACAAAAGAGCTTTTTACAAAACAAACTATGATGTTATGGTTTAAAATATTTATAGTGCCTTGGCTTAGCTTCGGCCTGAATTTCTTAGTGTACTTTACTGCATAGAGATAGATATACAGAAGAGCTAAAAAGAAATGATCCGCTAAAAAGGCAGCCAAAAACTAAGGAATAATAGAAGTAAGGATTAATGACGAAGCTACTAAAGAATAAAGGAAGAGATATAAGTTGTTTAAACAAAAGAGTATCAATACGACCAAGACCAGTTGCCATATAACATAAGATGTCAAGTGATGCATTTAAGTGAAGCACACATCACATCTTCACATCCCGTCACACAAAACATAACATAGTGAAAGAAGCATTGCGTATCGGTGACACTTACTTAAACTTAGTTAGGTTAGTTAGTGATTCACGTTATGTATGCAGAATGTAATACACTAGACAACGCTCTTGGAAAAGTAAGTAAAGCAGACAGGGAAACCGGGTAATAAAGATTGCTTTACATTGGGCAAGAGAGATTAGAAATGCAACTCGGTTCAGTTCAGCAGTTGTTCATTCTCTTCTGGTTTGGTTGGTTGGACTCTTTGGGTGACTCAATTCTGCTTATGAGCAGTAGAGAGAGACTCTTTGGAAGCTGAAGCATGTACAGAACAGACTTGGCTAGAATAGTTGAGAGTAAGTAAATCGGGGTAAGACGAGCAGAAAGCGGGTTGGAAGTGAGTACTGGTAGAATTGACTCAAGTGAGCAAAACGGAGTTTCGGAAACGGAGCTCTATTTGGTTAGCAATCTAGTCAGTGAGAGAGTATTTATGAGGAAACAATTGGAGAAATATTCAGTAGTGTACTGTGTACTTAACAACGGGAAAGAATTCGGTGTTTTTAGTTCGGAGCAGACCAGAACAGAGAAATGGAAGGTTGGTTCTGGTTCAGGTGCCTAATCTCAGTTCACTCAGTCGTTAGGAAATAAACATAGCTACATCCTATCTACCTGGTTTTCAAATGGTTGATTGGGTGCTTCTGCTTACTAGTGAACTACATTACTTTCATAAAATCCAAATACTGGAACTACATACTTACTTACATGCGAGAGATCGACTCAGTCAGTCAGGGAGTGAGGGAGTCAACGCAATCGGATCACTCGCACACTAAATTCTGCAGAGCAATAGGAAAGTAATCTAGAAAAACCCGTGCTTCCATTCCTTCCAGCTCCAGATTTGCGATTGCAGCCCATCTCATCTCATCCTGAGCTCCTAACACAACCGGAGTCACATCACAGTCACAATCAGAGTCAGAGACACTACAATTACAAGTGGACAAGGATTCCGCTCTGAGACAGATTCTTAAGACGACAACAGAACACACTCCAATCGCTTCTAGGGACAATACTCCACTTACTTAACTTACTACTGAATCTTTATCTAATTCTACCACGCCTATATAAAACATAAGCATTATCTGTATTTACTGCGGAAAATATATCTACAGATATATTTAACTTCTTGCTTGTTTTAGAAAAGCAATAAATGATTCATGTACATTGTTGTATATCAGTATGAGAACGTCTCTTTCTATACGTATATCGGTACCTATCCCACCTTACATATGTAAGTTTCTCAAGTATCATCTCTGTTTGTTTAGTATCTGTTATTTTTAGAAAGGCATAAGATTAGATTTCCAGTTACGAAATCCAGTTTTGTTTTTCTACGCCATACTTACTGGACCGAGGACACGACCCGATCCCCAAGTGGTTGGTTATAAAGTTGAAGAATGTACACAAATAGTGCTATTACTCCTACAACGAATACTGTCATAACAGATACTTTCACGCTTAAGCTTGCATACCATATAATCTGCAAATACATGATTAAAATAGGCACGTGTATTGTTGTGATAAAACAATGAACCGATTTTTAATGAATACTTATAATAGATTATTGGAAAATTAAATTCCTAAAAAATCGTATAAATAAATAATAACGTGCACGGAAAGAACTCGTTTCCATCTATTATTTAGAACTGTTCGGAACTATTATTTTAATAAAATGGAGTTGACCCTGAAACCGGAGCCTGATGATTCGGAACCTGAGGTTGGACAACACCAGCAGGAACCTCCTCAGCCGAAGCAAGTAACTGAGAAGAAGAGAAATTCAGGTTTCACTCATTTTCTCAAAAAGATCTTTAACTTATATGTAGCAATAATTTAATTTGTATTTTTACATGGGTATTATCTACAAGTACATCAAAATAGGACTAGTAAATAGGTTACACTATATTTATATACCCTTGCCTTGTAGTAAAACCATTTAATAAGCATTTACGTACACATGAAACAGTAGATTCATTGTAAAATAAGTAAAGTGAGTGAATATAAGATCTATTTAATCCTTTTAATGTGTTTAGTACGCACAGAACACATAATTTAGAGTTTATATACATATGCAGAGAATAAATACATTCAAGTAGAATTTATAAAGATAAACAGGGTATTTGCATGCATTTAGTGCTTAGGCTAAAGCGAGTAGAATCCAGAGATTGTGATAGAAATTGAGACAGACAAGACAAGGGGGCAGGGATATAGGGCAGAAGAAGTACTCGGGTAATTCGTACGATAAGATATGTAAAGTAAGCAAATATCTTGAGAAACAAACTGATTGCAGACGGAAGAGAAATGAAGAGAGCTTTTTCTTCTGTGTTCCAACCATGTTTTTCGATGTCCCCGTTTTTGCACATTATTTGCACTGCTTCCCTGCCATGGCATGGCCCCGTGACATATTTACAATTGCCAAAGGTCTCCAACTTCAAAAAATCGATTTAAATTTTACATAATAAATATACTTCTATATAATAATAAAATTTTTAGTTACTAAAAGCTAATCTCTACTACTAAACTTACCAAAATGCAAAATAGTTTTCTATATTGAATGTACATGAACTACCTGTACTTAATATAATTGTAATTATGGATCCCGCAGTGTTTTAAGTATTATGAGACAGTGATTGCTGTTATTTCCTTATGAACATTCCCATATATCCCCAGAGTGTCTTTCATTGTACCAGCAGCTTTATTTGTATTTCGTCTAGCTTATTTACGATTAGAGCACGATCAGTTAATGGATGTACACAAGTTGTAATTGTACAACAGTGCATTATAGAGATAGTACATGCATTAGTTAGGATTTAGTTTAGAAACGGAAAGAATCTAGTATTTAGTACATACGAACATATTTTAAGTAAGAACATTAAGCAAATTATAATGCAGATAGATAACCATAGCTATCCTGATTGCAGATGCCATGTAAAATAAACTGAGTGAGCGAGTCAGTAAGAAGATGAAGAAGATAGTGCAAAAACTTGGTTTTAGTCAAGTTTATTTTGCAGTGAGAGAGAAGGATGGAATACCGGCCGGGGTAATAGTTTACATTACATGGCATTACATTAGATTACTACTACTGCACAAGAACTAAACGTAGAATCTAGGTAGACTTGCTAACTAACCAACTTGTATATCAGTACGTATGTAGACAAGACAGTCTTCTTTAGTTCAACATTCAACTGATTCAACTCTTTTCTTTCGCACATACTTTTGTAGGAACAACTACTAACTAACTAACTAACCAGCCAACTAGTAACAAACTACATGTAGAATATTTACAACTTACCTATGCAGATTCTGCATTATATATGAATTGAATTTTCTTATTATTATATAAGACTTTCCAGAGTTAAGCTTAGGTTTTGGCATGGTAATGCTAAGTATAAGTGTACATACTTATATTATTATATGTATGGTTATGTTATGCTTATGTGTTATGTCGTTATGTTATGGGATGAGAAGTAGTTTAGTTAGTTAGCTTTAGGTTTAGCAGGTTTCTTTAGGTTGTTGAATGGTTTGTCTTGTATGTAATGTAAGTTGGTTGTTGGCTTCTACTGTCTAAAAGTCTATGTACTTGTGCTTTAGAGGTTAGGGTTTCTTGGTACACACGTTATGTTATGTTACGTTACGTGCTAATGTAGGTAGGTTAGGTTAGATAGACAGAGTTTGAGTTCTGGCCTGGTCTGGCTTATGCATTGCATTGGTAGTCGGTGTATGTAGTTTCCCGTCACTCAGTCAGTCTGAGGTAGTGAGTGTGGAAGGAAGAGTTCTGCAATCTCCGATCCACGCGGTTCTCTCCCTTTGCTTGTACTTGACTTGTCTTTTATTGTATTTTATCAAATTATTATTTCTTTTACCTTACCTGCTCTGTGCTCTTCTTCTCCAGTCCAGTCCATGTCCACTTTACTCCAAACAAACCCAACCTGCAATCTTATCCAGGAAAGAAAGTCTTCCATACAAACCCTTTCTCTTCTTTGTTCATATTATTGTTTGATTATTTGTTCTACCCTGCCTGCCGTAAGGATATATTTATATAAAGTTCAACTAACCCGAAGAAGAATTGAATTGAATTCCAGTCTAAACACTAAAGTTTTAACAGCTCCCTCAGAAGAAGTCTCATTCTCATCTACTGAACTAAACTGAACTTACTTGTTGTACTTGTACGTGTACCTATACGTAAACGTAACTACTTATCGCTAGTTTAGCAGTATCTTTACCTGTGTACCTTGACTTTGACTTTGAGCTGAGCTAATGTTATTTATTATACATGCACCGGGATTCCTATCCCATTCTATTTGTTTATTTATTTCCTATTGTATTCTCGTCACTTAAGTAACTTGCAGTTGTTCTTGTCCTCCTAAAATATTCAACGTTCAACGTCCAAGCTCAATTCAACAACACTATTACTTTATGTAATCAGATTAAATCCAAGTCAGGACAAATTATACCTGAGTGATTTGCAAATTGCAATAGCGACTAATTCTAAGGAGAATCATTTAATTGGATTGAATGTTCCACAAGAGATAACACAACAAAGTGCATTACAGTTAATATTTGCATAACTGGGAAAGAAGGGACAATAATATTTGCTTACATGAGCTACGTATATATAGTTACTCTTTGTGATCCAATGCAAAAATATACGTACATAGGTACATAACTTATTATGCAATAAAGATTAAGGGGCTATGTAAACCGGAATGAGAAACGGAAGCTTGTACTCTCTGAATGGTACATACCTATGTGTAATGTTATCTTTGTCTCCAGGAGGTTATTTGCATACTTAACTTTTGATAAAACAATTGATTTAATATGATAACTATTTGTTTGTTTTGTGTTTGTGTTGACTGAGTGAGGAGTTTTGTGTTTCTTTTGATATATTTACTAGAAGTTCTTTGGGTGGGTTACTTTTTGTGTTTCCAACAGTAGTACATACAGAACAGTACACTACATTAACTAAATCAAAACATCATATCACCATACCAGCAGATCACATCATTATTACTACAGCTCCGATAGTTAAATTGTTTTGGATTGTTAAATTGAATTGAAGTAATTAAATACATAATATTATTTATCCCTTTTGTTTTTACATACACTGTAGGTACACGTTTATGTAGCATAGTGAAGATAAAACTTGAATTTGAGTTTGTACTTGTTATACCTATATACACAACTTAAGTATTAATAGGATAGTAGGGATTTCTTTTGAGAGATAGTGATTTTAGAGTAGGATAGAGAGCATTGAATTGAAATATAAATCAAAGTCGACTGTTTTGTTAAGTGGTGGAAAATTTGTTTGTTGAACGGGAGGCGATTCGGCGGACGGGGAGGAAGTGAAGGAAAGCTGTGAAACGGAAAATCCGAGTCCGAGTGGCACGATGGCTGCAGGACCGGCGGATGCTTTCTCCGCCAATCCTCGCGGCTTTACTTGCTATGACCGCGAGTTAATCACGGCAGCTGCTGACAATTTGTGGTCTTCAAGTGTTGTTGCCACTGCATCCACTGGAGCCTCGTGGGTCGACGAGGTTCACAATAGTGACCCCATAGAAAAACGAGTTGATGATCTACGCAGAAAATTCCATCGCGGTCGACAGCTACAGATAAAACATCTTCCCAGAGAAGTTACAGAAGAGGTGAGTAACTCTATACACTTCTTTACATACTAAATACGTGTGTTACTTTATGTTGGTTATCATCTATTCACACATTTTACGTACGTACATCTTTATTACTTCATCTTCAGAAATATCTCTCACGCAGTTACCCTTTCTTCCCAACATAACTGAATAATAAAACAACACGCACAATTATTAAAGCATAGTTTCAAAGATTAGCAGTGTTGTGGGCAAATTTCATTAAGAAAGATGTGTAAGAGTGTAAAATTATTACATTATCAATGGTATCCTGTAATATCTAAGTTTGTAACAAAATTCATATCTTTATAAATAAGATGAGGCATCTACTACTTTATGCTGCGCTAGTAGGAACCTATTATTTTGTTTCATATACCTAATCCTGTGTAGCCTATATAGTAATCAAAGCTAATACATATTGGTGCTAATGGTGTTTGCATATGAATTATTGATTAAGTATTCAATGTTCATGTATATTATTAATACAAGTTTTTAAACATAGTGTGTAGTGTGTAGTGTACAATTAACGTATGCAGGTATTAACAAACCTTACATAATGTAGGTAGACAATTTATGATGTGATGTGATGTTCTTCCTACATATTGCGCGTCGTGCACATAAATAGAAAATAATTTTTGTCGGTGTGTCGTGCCGTGAAGTGCACCTTTAGCATTTACTGTTGCTCTCACAAGTCTCACATACATGTGCACATAATGTAATGTGTAAATATATTTTTAAATGAGACATTTAAAAAAGTACTTTCCGCTACTAGAGCAGCTTTAAGCATATCAAATTTTAAATTCTAGTGCAGTATTTGCAACGCGATCTCTCTTGTTATATTTTCTCTCTGATAATGCAACTTTACTTTGACTTTGACTTTCATTTTGACTTACAATTGACCCACGTTGACATTAAGTAACACTGACGAGTGTTTGAATTGATTTTTTGACTATTTCTATTCGTTTCAACGGCAAAATGTACTCTATTGCATAATTACAAGCAGGATACCTTACTTATACATAGTATAAATATGAACTGATTTAGGAATGTAAAGCGGTTAGTGTCATTATAGTCGACTAAATATTTTTGAGCAGTTCTCAGTATTTTTTCTTCTCAAATATGGTTGCCATTCGTTATTACTTGGAAATGGAAAAATAATTGTTTATTAAAATTCTGGATAACATGTGTGTTTCTTTAGAGCGAATTATTTTTATGTAGTTTTATGTTTCAGTAATCGGGGTAATCTCACGCACCTTACTACAAGTCAATTCACAAAGATTAAATAGTTGTAGCCATGTAGTCTAGTACTGGAATTATTCTCAAAATTCTTACTTAGGAATACATAAACTAATCTCAAAATATTGTCTGTATTCTATTTTATATTGCGATGCATGCATGTAAATATATTCATTTTGTGAGTTGGTTTGTATATTAATATCCTTTAACTGTTGCGGTGACATGATATGACAGTCATTGATAGCCGCTACACAATGAATGGGCAGGAGCAAGATCTGAGATATAGATTAATGCATAAATGAACTCTGCATGCTGGGATATATTATTATCTATGTAGTAAAGTAGTCAGTTAAAGTTTTAAGATGCATAAAATGAATAGCAAATTTCACAATATCCATAATTCATAACCAAACAATCAATTAGAGTGTTAGCTACAAATTGCTTGGACATTTACACATCTGGATTCAGGACTGCATGTCGCCACCGTTCCAAAGCAAAAAAATCCAGGATTAATTCTCGGAAAAATTTCATGACGCTCTGTCTCCGTACTTTGTCAAGATCGCGGCAATTTAAATATATCTTACGTTCACTCCTTACAATATTTTATAAAATGACTAAAGCTCTTAAATTTTGCATGAAGCATGTCATGAAGAACGTCAATGATGACAGCATAAACAAATTAAAATCATGTCAATACCTTTGTTTTAGACTATAACACGTGTAGACACACAATATTCTCTACATGTTAGAAATATTAAGATATTGTTCACGTTATAACTTTAAATAAATATCAATGTACTACAGTAGAAAATTTATGTTGAAGGATGAAAGGAATATTGTATCCATGTATATCAAACAAAATGGACTTTCAATGCGTCTTATTTAATTCGCATTTTCCTTGAGGTAGACAGATCTCGTCAGAGTATCACCTTTCACCAAAATAGAAGTGAACGAATAGAAGGGCTGTCATTTTGGTTTCTTTCTCATCTACAGAAATAATGGAAATGTCAGGCATCATAAAAGCAGATCTTGTTACAATTTATCAGACTTGACTAGTTATTGTGAGTCACATCTCATCCTCATCTTATGCCTATTTATATGTATCTGGTGTATGTATTTACTATAAATATAAATATGCCATTTCCAAAGTTTTTTTAATACTTACTAATACATATAAAAATGACATGCCCTGGGTATCTGTAGGTTTATATTCATATACCAGTTTGTTATAGATGTTATAATAGCTTAATATTGAAAGAAAGTCCTAAATATATAAATATATCGCAGTTTTATAACTTAAACGCACAGATACAGATTTGTTCTCGATTTGAAAACTCATAGTGGCTGAGAAAACAGCTCACAATCAGTCAGAGGAAGGGATCCTTATTGTCAGTATGAATAGAAACGACAAATAAAGTTGGCAAAAGATGTATTCGTGTGCTAAGTTAAGTTGACTTGACATCACTCTCGTGGTCTGCTCTTGTCTTTCCAATAGTATAATGTCTTCTCTAAATTTGCATACATACCCTACATAAATAAGTACTAGTATCATTCAAGTAAGTAGTCTACTTACATAATATGCATGCATAGTCTACAAATTGAAATAATAACCCACTTCGCTTTCTTTGACGCTGACAATCATGTAGATTTACTTACGCATATGCATGTAACATAAATATGCAATTAAAGCTTATTTATGATCTGACATATTGTGCACCGTACTCCGTGTGTGTATGTATGAATGTATGTATCGACTTTAGTTGACAGGTGTTTCACAAAAGTTCGTCTTTGCTCTGTATTTTATTTAAAGTGCAGAGTAATCATATGCATTATATGTATACTTCCTATATCCATTAAATGCATACATTATATACATTCTATGTATATTGTATCGTAATAATTGCTAATAATATGTTAAAAGTTTCAAAGTGCTACCTTTAAATGTTTTTGGAAGCAAAAATTTCTGAGATTTTCGTTTCACTAACTAATTAAATGATACACAAAAACAAATATGCGCACATGGATATACTTAATATTAAAGCTATATTAAAGCTAACTACATAGTTAATACTTTTCATTTCTTCGGAATTAAAGCCAATATGTTTTATTAGCCGCTGCGATAAAAATAAAATGTTAGTATAGTTCTGGATAGTAAGTAGAACTAAAGGCACAGCATGGAGTAGAGGTTCATTGGTCTCTTATACTTACTTAGTAGTACTTTACGTACTTTATGCCGCTTCAGTGTGCTATACTTTACACTTACAGTGTCATACTCATATCTGTGTATATCCTCTTTTAGCTGCATATTATTATTTATATTCGGCTTGCTTTTGGGTGTGAGCCTCTAATGCACTGCATACTAATTTTTATAGTTCAAAATTAAAGCATTTTGCATTTAATAAATGTCATTGCACTACGGAATGAGCGTTTGTATTTATTTATACTTCGTCAGCATCACCGTCACTCTTGTTAACTGTGTCACTATCTTGCATACCTAAGTACATAGCATAATAATATACATAGATATTTCTTGTGCATTCTGAATGTTTGCAAACATGAAAGATTGCTGATCCTCCAAAAATACAGATAATAAATATGTTTCCTTCAGTGCCTCGTAATACAAATACTTACATCTATATATAGCAGTTATGCTAATATTTGCTAGGTACTCCATTTTGAATGAATGTTGATTATGTCAGTAGATTTCTAAAATATGATGAAATATGTACTATTAGATATAAAACATGAGTTACATAAATAAAGATGGGCATTGTCATATAAATGAGAAATTGAAAGCGGAAAGCAAATGTTACGTTCCAAGCTACATAGTATTAATATGATGCAGACAAGGGAAAGAAGTTTGAGAGAAGGGAAGGCCGGGAAGGAAATAGAAATTCTACTTGAATATGCAAACAATCAAGAAATTTATCCATGGAGTGGAAGAATATTATTTGGAGAAGATGGGGTAAAACATTATTCGTGGAGATGTTCATCCATGACAAGACATAGGAAATAATAAGCCACATCCAGATAGGCAAAATTATACGGATTTGACGAATCGGTATACTGAATATACGACATACGAAAGATGCATTGTGTACTTTTAAAGAGGAATGAATATGATCCCACCTATTATCACATCATAACACTTCAGCTTTCACTCACTTTGTGAAGGAGATTATAATTATTTAAGCATTCTCAAAAACTAACTAACTAACTAACCTCTTTGGCAGAATCAAAAACGTGTATGTAGTAATGCACTATGTATATATAATATAATATCTGTACTATCTGTACATAGAAAAGTAGGATTAGAAACCCTATACGTACAAATAGATGAAATAAATATTATCTATAATACACTTCACTCCTAGATATTGTTGGTTTAGTTAGTTACATAGTACACAGATTCTTGTGTTATTATAGCAGAGTAGACTCGGATTTGATGAAGTTGCCGGATAAAAGTTGAACCCACAGGGTTCAACTTCTCTTTCTCTTTTGCAGATTCTTCTTCTGTCGGAATCTAAATTTTAAACGCAGAGTACATAAGTATGTCTTTATCCATGTCTGTGCATTACTCTACCTCACCCCTTCGGCTATAATAATGAATAATAAGCAACCCACTAGTTTTGAAACGTAATATTGTAATAAACATGGGAAAAAGTATGACAATCCTAGTAAAATGATGATGTAGCAAAACCCACTTACAATATACGCTAATGCCATTAGATTATATTAAACTCCCAACTTGCTTAGGCATATTAGTTACATAAATATTTGTATTTTAAAGTTGAGTGAGCGAGTGCAATGGAATTTATTAGCTACATAGTTTAATAAATGATCCAAGACTGGAGCAGCGATCCTTTTAACTATATAAAAAATACTAGCACTAACACTAACACCCATCCCTCCACTTTACTTACATAATAATATAGTAAATAAACAAATAAAACCATAAGGTATGGTCCCTACCTACTAACTGGGCTACAATGTGTAAATGTAATGTATGTATGTTTCCCTACTATATGTGGGTTTGGGCCCGAGTCGAATTGTCATCTTTGTACTCGAGTGTGGGCCTGTCGACAAATAAATAAATAAATAAATAAATAATGAAAAAGATTGTAATGTGCATCTTTAGAAAAATACACTACAGTACACGCACTTTGTATAATGTATAGATAAGATAACATTGGATCCTTATTTACTAAGTAATAGTAAAAGGAAGTATAACTTATATTGTGGAAAGATAAAGGAGATGCAAAGAAATATTCTAGATAAAGGCTACAAACATGTAGATAAATATAATGAACGAACAATGCGCTATTTTATTTAACAACACCATTGTACAAGCTCAGTCAGTTCAGTGCAATGAAATGCAACTGAGACAGAGAGCTCCCTGCATTCCTTGCGTAGCTTAGATACTTGCTATTCCCATCCAAATCCAACTCACAATCCAAGTCCAATATTTGCTTGGCATGTCTTATATAATTGCAGAAACCTGTTGATAAATCTTTCCAATGTACGTAGATATTGATAAAAGCAAAAATAAGTATCGCTTTTCTACTTGCTATATCAGGCCACAATGCAAAAACCAAGCGTTTTCGTTTTTCTTTTACTATGAAACAAACATTTCCCGTTTGTGAGACGAATGTACATTAACCTTCAGCTATAGCCACTCCATTTTCTATGCAAAATCTCGTTTCGAATTTTTAAAAACAGTTTCAATGCCCCTTTTGTTTTGATTTTTTCGGTTGTTTACGATCTTTGAAGTCCCAATCTCAGTCAAAATAAAATTGTTTGTGTATTTACACAGTACTTAGGTACATTATTAACAAATATTTAATCATTGACCTTTACTTAGTCCATTATATTATAATAATATACTAATACAACTAAAAAGTATTACCTACTTTGTATTACAATGAGAATTAGCCCGCTACAGGAAGACTTTGTCCATATTATAGTACAATTTATTGTCAGTGAACTAATAACAGCATTTACTTGATTTACAAATATTCATCTGAGAATTATGATGCAAAGAGTAATTGCAACAGGATTAGAGCGATAAAAGATTTTTTCATTGTGATAAGTAGCGGAGTTCCTTAACAAAGAATACGCATTATGTGTGTGAACTTTGTGCATGCATAAATTGTGGTATTTTGGAGATATATCTGTACGTTTACATTAATGTTTGTTACTCCAAGCGATATTGAAGTAGAAATAAGTTCCATTGTATTTACCAGGATATATTTATTAGTTGCAATGGGACGCCATATATTTAAAAACTAAAATGCAGTAATAAATGAATTATATTATTGCACAGATCGAGTTGGAATTGTCATAAGACTACATTCAAGTATATTATTTACGTGCAACTTGTCCGGTTAATGTATGTTTGTAACAGTATCTTTTCAACACATAATAGTCTTTCTACAGGAGCACACTTTGATACCTAGAAAACAAAGATAACACTCGTGGGACTTTATAAACAAATAAATAAATACAAATGTACTCCATGTTATATTGGTAACATACTAATATACCTTTCGTATTTGGAGTGGAGGTAATCGCACTGCATTGACCGACCGTGCAAAAAGTAGGGAAAATAAAAATTCTAGATTACAACAGAAGGGTTTGCTGGACTGGAGAGTAAAGGACGACGCACTGCACTTGACTTGACTGGACTAGACTAAACTGGACTAACAACCTAGATTACATACATTATATTTATTATACAGATGCCTCTACTGAGCATAGATACCTTTTGCAACTATTCCAATACATTTATAATATACCTAGTGTAGTTATAACGTAATAGGCAGTATAATGTCGGTTGACTCAATAATTGTAAACTAGGAAGGTGGAACACTCGTCAGATATTATTTGCAGATTGTACATAAGGCCATCACACTTTGCTCTTCTGTAACAGTGTATCTCGAGAACTCTTTCAAATTCTTTTCACCATTGAGTGCTTCATATGTAGCTCTTATTACTTATTTAAATCTAAACCCTTGGTTTATGGACCGTGGCCAGGAGAATGTAGTTATTATGTAAGGTGATGAACTTACAAAGGAATTACATTCATTTCTTAATATTGCTCACTTTAGAGTGCACAATGCTTTTTTATCGTTAAGGCAAACATGAATTGCTTGCATTACAGACTTTATTTTTCTTTTCTTCATTCTTGAGTCAGTGTCCCTTGTTGATGCAGGTTACGATTTGGAATAATATATTTGTCTGTGTGATTTTATCGAATAATATGCAAAATTGTTTAAATCTCTTATTTATTGGCAAACCTAGAAGAAATTTTCTACAGTAGCTTACATACCAACTGATAAAATATTTATCTCAGTACAAAATATCTTATTTGTCTTCCAATCTCCTAAATAAGTATTTCAATATTCTGGAATAATGTGCAATTGTATGAATAATTCCAACCTAAAATTGAATACGAATATAAAGAATATTGACATTTTGAAATATTACATTGTGAACGATGAAAGCGTTCTGCGTTCAATGATTGACATAAATGACTATAGTGTAGCAGGTACCCTTAGCCATCCATTTATCCGTATAAGAATCAATTGCTCAAAGTTTAGTATCACTTCTACGTATAATAGTGAGTAAAAAGTTAAAACTATTTAAAGGGAAAAAACTTCTTTAAGAACAAATACATCCAAGTAATATTGGTGCCTACTACTAATTTTTTATTCGAATCAACGATCAAGCATAAGTGAAGATATCTACAGGGTTGGACAATTGTAAAGTCGAAAATTATGTAGGCAAAATGTCTTTTGTAGAATGAAGTATTACTTGGTGGAAAAAGTAGGCATACGTCTTATTCACCCTTAGGAAAAGCTTAAGCCTACGTACAAACATAGGTAGTTATATAATACTATAAGACTTCATTGGTTTTCGAACCATGCAGACAGAAAGAGAATTGAAATTGAACTGAAATGAACTGATCTCAACTGGAGTCTTTCTGTTCATTCGTCTGATAAAATGCAATGTAATGACAATGCGAATGAATTGAATTGCAGAATCAGGAATTCTTAGACTCTGTTCTGCACTACACAGGCAGACAGGCAGACATAGTTCAGCTAAAGAATTTTATAGGAGCTAGCAGTGTTTCCATTACTCCTTCTTGAGTTATTATAGGCAGAGTGAGTGGAGTTAAGCTTTGTCCTATGCATATCTATGAGTTATTTATAAGGTATGAGCACTTACCTAAAACTGAACTATGAACTACCTAAAAATATAGTTTAAGACATTTAGTAGCTATAAGTATGTATTATGGATAGTAAATAGTTACTAAAAGCCTACTACCTATCAAGGTAGATATATTAGTACTTCTAATTGTATCACATCACATCATTGAAATTGAAAGACTTTTATTTGTATACAGTAAGCAAAAAGAATGGAGCTTCGCAATTTCATGGCAGTGTAGAGTGTAGTCCATCCATCCAAACTCTCATTTTACAAATATAACTACGCACAGAGTTACTTGGTATAGTTATTTACCTTGTAAGGATAGATATATGCTTGGTGTGCTATTTGTACTAATTCTTAAAAGGAGAAAAGAAGAAGTTAGAGCTAGTCTCATTTTAGATTAAATAAAGAATAGCCTAACGTACTCGTATATACGAAGTAAGAAGCGTATCCTCGAATGTCGAAGTGAGTGAGGGAGTAAATATATGATATATCGTACTACTATTTATACTGTATGGAGGAATAAGCCCGTTCAGCTCATTTGCTGTGCAAGAAAAGAGTATTGTGCTCGTCTGGCTCTTGTGCAGTTCTGTAGTGATGAGATGAGATGAGGGAAGCACTCTAAAAGGAAAACGAATTAGAGACTCCTAGTAGAACATTACTAATAGCCATAGCTAAAATCCAGTTTGGTTAACGTTGAACAACGTACATAAGTCAAAGTAGAACTATTCTCTGTATAAAAAGAAGAAGTACATAAAGCTAGACTCTAACTACTTTAAAGACGAACTTAAATCCTGCAGATCTAATATTGTTGGGTGTAACCCTTCCATTTCTGTGTCTTGCTTTGCCTTGTCAAAGCTCTTAGCATAACCTAGCAATAAATATACTATGTATACGTTTACTTATGTACACTACACTCATATTATATAATAGACTATGCAACTAAATAATAACTATACTTTTACAAGCGAAACTAATCTTGAGCAATAAAAGGAGCTATGCATTTTGTGTGCACTGTATGTATAGCTTTGTAAGATTTATATCGCACAGGTAGCACATCCTAACGAAATTGTCCTTTCCGGATTATTCTACGGATTCGGAGTAAGCAGCAGCGAACGGGCTTTATTCATGGTGTCGGGTAGCCTTTTGCATTTTATCTATTTCTTCACCACCCCATTATTAATTTCCTTCAAAAAGAAATTCAAGATCAGCAACAAGTGAGAAATTTTAATAGTATTAACAATAAATAGTAAATAATCAATATTTCCACGCGGCTAGAAATATTAATTGGTAAATTATTTAATAGGTAGTAAGTTACTACTAATTCAGGTGGATCATTTTTTCCATGGTAATTTGTAATATCGGTTACTTATGGATATTACATAAATAATTCGTAGTAACTTTGCATATTATATACTGTAAAATGTTACGACAACGTTGAAATAAATGTACAGCATCGCTTTGCATATAACTAATACATACCTATAAGTTAAGTAACATTGTATAAGAAACACACGTGGGGAATAGGTTGACGAACTACATTACTACGACGCATTATAGTTTTTACTCTTGCAGTGATGTACCTTTGCTGTGTAGATCTCCGTCTCGGGGAACAAGGATCCTAGTCTCATCAATGTACATTTTACCTTTATAGATATCTATAGCCACACAAATACTTCGCAGATTAAGCAAGATATCTGCAATTTTACTTATTTGCTGATAATAATACATTATATTTACTATAAGAATGAATGTATCGGATGACTTTGTGCTTTCTTCATCTCCACTCACCAGGAATGCGAATTCTTATTAGCTTTGGGATTTCATCTCGTATGCTGTGCATTTACAAGAGTAATCCCTTCATACATAGATACTAGAGCACATTGATAGCAAATACACATTTATTTACTTTAGATAGAAGGATTGAAGATTCTGATTTACTTTTTAGTACACAGAATACATCTATGCAAAGAAAAGTGGAAGTATCTTTTGGCTATGTACATAGAAAATGGATGCCTTATTTAGTATTCAATCGTAAGTACAATACGCAGTCTGGATTTGGCATTATTATCTGAAACAAATCTTTGCATCTCTTCAAGATATTTAGTGGAAATTTGAGCATAACGTTTTTCTTCTCCAGAAAGAAATAGTCTGGAGGGTTTTGTATTGGTACCTATATTAAATATATGTACGTATTTAAGATTGCAATAATTCTGCAAACGTTAACCAAATGGGTAGGTAGCCTAAAAGTGCCTTCGTAATAATAAATAAATATGGAATCATTATTGTTAGGCATTGGTGGGGGATGGAATTTGTTGAGCCAATATAGTTCCTCGATTTGCAGACCATCCCGCAGTAGTATTTCCAGCAATTTTACGTTAGACGAAGGACAGATTGATAATATTTGTACTCGTATGGGATGGGGGATGTTATCCTATCTGTGCAGATTGCAGATGTAGTCGAATTGAGATTTTGTTTTGTAATAAGAGAAAAAGAAAGCAAAGCAAGAGCAAGTAAAGTAAGTCTGGTAAGTACATCATCTGTGTGATTATATAAGCTAATGGGTAGTCGCTCAGTCATCATCGTAGTGGGATTATCATCATTTTCTCATGAGGCCCGAAGCCCTGGAGGCACAATTTAATATTCTCTGTGCTTTTCATGGGGTCAGTGCGCTCTTCAAGGTGAGCCACAAGACATTGAATCCTCTTATTCTCTATTCCTAACTAAACTACCTACAGCTACAGTACTGCAATACAACAATACAATACACTATTCTCCCCTGTACATATTCTGTATTATTTAGCCAACTTATATTATATTCTTACCTATTCTTCTTACTCTTATTCCTTTCCTTCATCCCATCAACTAACTATTATGTATGAAATGAACGTTCTCTATCATTCCTATTTCTATCCTCTTCTATCTGCCAGCCAAACCAAGCCAAGCCAAGCCAAGCCAAGCCAGCCAACAAACTCCCATTGTATTTAGTATCTATAAGAATACGAAACTGAAAAGAAGAGACTACACGCTAGGCCAGCCAAACCAAGCAAGCCAAAGCTCTTTTGCCTTTTCTTTGCGGGTTTCTTATTCCTTGCCATTTGTTTTCGCTCGACTCAAACTCTTTACTTGCGGACGTCTCACTCTCTTGCATTGCCTATCTCTCCCTCGCTCACTATATTATTTTCAGTTAGTTAGTTTAGCTACCTACCTACTGACAGTAAGACAGTACTTACATTACATACAGTACAAGACAACAATAACTACAACAAATAATATATACTACATTACATTACACACAAATCTTGGTTTACTATAGAATGCTATGTGCTCATAAGTTATTACAAGTGATGTGATGATCTTCTACGTACACGTCTGTCTTATATTCGAATATAATGTTACGCCAAAATTTCGCATCGCATCATAATTTAAGGAAAACTTATATGAGCATTACATTATATAATAATAATAATGTTATGTGAGAAGCATTCTATCTTGTATCATGGAGCAAAAAATATACCTACCTTTAAATTGTAGTAAATAAATAAGATTTATATACTAAACAATAACTATTGTACATATACTAGTATAAAATATCCAAAATCCGAGGCGAAATCTCTCGCTGTCCACATTGTGCGCTAAACATATTATTTTGTTTTTATTCGGCAAACAAAGCTAGGTACCTTAGTTCGTGTGTTAGTCTCTAAATTATAACAGATGTACTCACGCAGTGTGTATTCTTCACTTTAATGTACATAAAATAGCAGCATTTACAATGTAACATGTAACATACAATACTTTGTTTCATTGAATTGCGTTGCCGGCTTTCCATGCCAATCCAATGCGATTTTAAAGGTGGGCAAAAAGACAGTGAAATTTTTGTGGTGTACCTATGTATGAGTAGCATTGTTAGATTGTTAGTAGTACTTATGATCATGTTTTATTGTTGTTTGCTTATATGTACAAGGAATCCGAAAGTAAGTATATAGTGAGTCTGTACAAATGTCTTATCTTGCTTCAATTTTTCATCGTATTACTATTTGGTTGTGTTTGTAAGTAGACGAGAGAAGTAATTGGTCGCCGTGCCGGGTTCTTTGCATTTCGATATGTAATTGTTGATGGTCCAATGTAATCTGCTGTAACATGCCAGCTAAGTTGCTGAGCTAAGTACTGTTTTGCTTACAGTCCAGTCCAGGCCAGGCCAGTCCACTATGCCGTCTACTGTCTGCTCTTTGGTGTTTTATCCATTACGCCTGGATTGCATTGACTTTGATGTGAATGACAGTATATAGTGATAGTAACCTTTCTTATATGGCTTTTTGGCCGAGATGTATTTGTAATGTGATCTCTTACCGTATCTTCATTAGAGTATATACACGTCTACTATATACAATACAGACTTAGTATAAGCATCCATAATAATAGTATACTTTATTGTGTCATATTTTAACGAAGCCACTATATAATGGATTCAGAATCGTTTAATTTTTGTTTGGAATTCAGCGGCCAAGCAATAGTAAATACATTTACTGCTTGGAGAATATAAAATTTGCGTCGTGACATTGCGTTTTCTCAGTGAGTTTGTCTTGTAGTGGATTTTTTTTGTTTTTCTATTAGACTAGACTATTTACTAAATTGTTAAACTACCTACAACTGATATGCATCTACACGATATCAGTACTTCTGTAGGCAGTTGGCAGTTGCTATTGTATTTACCGAGATGTTCATTTATCTATCTACAGGAGGAAAGTAGGATCCATTAAACGCTCACATTTCACAACAATAAAACTGCAGATCAATTCTTATTCATGCAAATACCTCCATGTAAATAATGCTATAGAGTAGGTATATTGTTTATACATATGAAGGAGTGGGAATAACAATTATTTGGATGTATAATGTTTAATATGCAGAAATGTCATTTACTAAATGTTTATTCTCTGTTGATTTGCAATTCTGTTCTCAGAAGTTCATTGCTTCAACGCAAACGAATTGATTGTAGATCAGAAATCATAATCAAATCGAAAGGATTATTATCACAAGAATTCAAAGAAAGCAAAATCTGATACGTTTAAAGCTTGTAATCTAATCATGTTGTGCTGTGGTCTGTTACCGATCTGATGTTGCTGTCATCTCCTTTGACAGTGCGCATTTGCAAATATAATTGAAGTGTTGGACTTTGCTTCAGTAAAACAGTCCCATCAATAAACGTCGTGTCGGTCTACTCTACTGCGTAATTTATCTCTAAAGTTTTGCTAATTTACTCATCGTCATAATTGAATGATTGATACAGATGATAATTTCATAATGTGAGTATTGAATCATATCCGTAGTAAATAGTAGTCTAATAAAATACCTACGCATTTGCATAAGTCCTATTGTCAAAATATAAATGGCATAATAAAATAATAAACACATCCATGACAAACATCTAGAAGTGCAAATCTTATTATCTCATTTAAGTAATTTTGATTAGGTTCCTGTAGACAGTGGGTTATTAGTTTATTTAAATGGGACGCCATGAATCTGCTTCACACGGATATTTTTACATCATAAAAGTTGGAAGATGGTTTCCTGTTTGAATATTAATCTCAGTCATTTGCATGAATTTAAAGTCTCACATTACAATCAGATTAATTAATACGCTCACTGTCTTAACTTAGTTTTTTGCTAAATAAAACGCACCTCCTTTATAAATATCTGTTGTAGTATACATATATACCAATATACACACTGCGATACTCTTTCATAAAGATGACAAATGTTAAGCCCTGAAGAATGTTGTCTTCTTCTTCATTTTCAAATATTACGAATAACAAGGTGATGATGATGCGAGATGCGACTAGCAATGAAAGAAAAGAATCTAAAGCTTGTCGTCGTATACTGCTCCTTTTTTAGAGTTGAAAATTGTAGTAAGGTAATATATAACCATCACAATACGTATAGTATACATGAAAGAAAAGAGACGGATGAATGGCCACCGTAAACTATCTGCTACAAATGGCCAAGACTCAAGACATTGACATACTATTTGGCATAGTTCTTTAACGTTCTACATGACATTTGAGTTTCCTTAGAATAAACGTCGTACATAAACGTGTAGTGTGCATTACAAAAAATTGCACGTACAAATAGATATGGTTTCACGATGTGATGTGTGGGTGGCAGACTATTGACAATGAGTTGTGTGTGTCTCACAGCAATTTCACTGCAATTGAAGTAGTTGGCACTTGGTTCTTGGTTCTGTTCTGGACTTACCTGTGACCATACACCATACATATTCACTGTACATAAAGCTGATTCGATTTTTGCATAAAGATAATCCGTGTAAAATAAAATGTGGGATTAGCTTTAGAACAACCCTACTTGTAGTTAAAGGGTTATAACATATATTACGTGAACATTTATGTAACAGTGTGTTAAATTGAGAAGAAATATAGTTTTCCATAATTTTTGCCAAGTCCCTTCACTAAAACGTTCTCGTGAATCACTGCAAAGGTATATTGTCAGTGGGGAGAAATATTATTCTATTATTTATTATAATACACATAATAGTTAGCAGGCAACATAACACAAGTAAAATATTTACATTACATTCTGCAAAATTGTAGTGTCTGTAGGTGCTAACGACAAAGAAGAGAATATAAACTACGAGAGGATGATGTCTTGTCTTGTCTTGCTTAGTTAGCAAGTCTGCTGGTAAAATCACACCAAGAAATGTCGGTGACCTGCTCCCAGTTTCTTACACGTTGTTATTTTGCATAATATACGGCAGGTATTGTTCCTACACCATACACGAGAATGAGAAGCTGTTCTTGCTCTTGCTCTGCTCTGTCTGCGTAAATGTTGCAGCTATACCTTATTTGCCAGTATTTTGCATTTATCTTATAGTGTATATATTTTAGTGCTTCGTTAAGTAACAGGTACGTATTACATCTGTAGGTATATACTTAGGTACGTTCATTTCATGATTCACTGCATTTAAATCTCATTATGTATTATATTACTGTATATTTTCTAGTCATGTTCACATTATTGCTTGTACGATGAGGAGAACATAATACAGTAAAGCAAGCACTTGATAACTCATTCATAGTTTTAAGAGCCAATGCAATGTTATAATGCGTATTATTGTATACATACTTTATATTGTAACAGTGTTATTGTATTTAAATACATTCATAATTTACTATTTAATTGTTTACAGTAATATATACTGTCGTGCAAAGTATCAATATTAACATTAGTACCTTGTTACATATGTTTGTGATTTAACAAGTAGGTGCATTTAAATTCTACAGTCGACTTGTATTATAAATACAAGTAGAATGCTGCTCCTAATTTTACCTTTACCTTCCTAAGTAACTTAGCATTTATATTAAATATAATATTGCAGCATAGTATGATATAAGAGCGGAAATTCAGTTATTATGTAATCCTGCACACTTATTTATGATGTATGATATAGGAAATGTTATATATGCATGAGCACAGCTACTAATATAGTGCATTATGTATACATTATTCATATCCTTTATGTTAGAAACAAAAACCTTTACTTACCTTGCCTTGGCATTTGTCTAGTCGGCCTAACCACTTGACAATTCTCTTATTCTTCTACAATTTTTATATGTACTAATAATATTACTCCAAAGGTCGTGCAAATTGAAATAGCAACTTGCATATTCATTATTTATAACTAGACATATAATTATAGCCACCTTTTGCTAAAGCGTTGGTGTGCGCACGATTTATTAGCACGGCCACCGTTCCTTCTCAAAGCCAAAGTCACTAATTTTACATTTACCATTTGCAATATGGCATGGCTGTATTAGTATATACCGCTGGAAGGAAATTGTTTTCCATTCATAATAAACAAAGTGAAAACAGTTAGACTTATTTCTAATTTATGTTGCCAAAGCATAAGAATATTACTAACAATTTCCTATGTTGAACTTTTTACCGTTGTCCGTATATATGCATTACTCTTGAAAAAGCTATTGAAAATACTATTGCATGTAAAAACGTATAAATTCGGCAAACTTTTGTGTTACATTTACACTTTTCAAACCTCAGAGCAGGGTACATAATGTAATAAACTTACTAGAACACACCATTCTATAACTATAAGTGTTACTCACAGTTTAGCGTTAATTTACATTTATTTGTGGAAAGACTATACATACATAATATTATTACCTTTATATTTATTTGCAGACGACGTAATATTATACCTACAGAAGAACGTTATCTATATCTACTTAAGTATAACAGCGTAAAATGGGATGTGACTGTATTTTGCGTACTACAAATATTCGACCATTAAAACTTTTTTACTACTCCCTACTACCTACTTCGCATGGACTGAATAACTAAACACACAGAACGACAGTTCAATAACTTCTCTGCCTTAACTATTTCAGCATTCCTCTTAGTCTGCTGTAGCTTGTGCTAGAATGCAAAAGTAATGCAACAGTATTTTGACTAAAATATTCTTATCCGATATCCGAGTCAGAAATAGAATAGTAGATTGCCATAGCAAAACAAACTACTATAAGTCTCATTAATATTATAATTTACATTACACGAATTGGACTTTCTTACAATAACCTACACAGACAAATACGAAATTTAAAATTTCAGTCCAAATTGAAAATTAATTTCAAATAGGCTTTTAGATTGCTTTTACAATAAAATTGATAAATTAATATTCACATACCTACATTTAAATAGTAAAAATCTTAAGTAACTAACGACAAGAGAAGATTCTTGTACAATTTTGCAAAGTTTGTATAAGTATTTATATCTGCTGCTAAAGTGTTAAACTACCCTTCCTCTATGATTTTTGTACTGTTAAAAATTGTATACCTTATATTGCATAATATTGTGATTTATATACAGTGCATATTATGCTAAATTGCTATACATACTCATGTTTGTATGCATCCTGTTTACCTGCCTTCTGGCGCGTACATAATGTATATAGAATAGGTAGGTACTTTATTACACAACATAACATTACATTGACATCTAAACATAAATAAAGCAGTATAAGGAACTATATACTATTTTCTATATGGTAGATATGTAGATAAGTAGGATAACATATCTTGTAATATACTTATAATAAACGAAGGTCTAATGTCTAGTCTACTGTAGTACTGCATGACGTAGGTATATGGAATGAATTTACTTATCTTTCCCAGTGTACATACATAGTAATAACGTATTTGTTTCAATTAGCAAAGTTCATTACACTTATAACATATAAATAATTCTAAGAAAGGTTGTTGTTGTATAAAAGGTGTACTACTTACTTATTATCATTTGCACTGTCAATTGACATCCTGAAAAGAAGTGGTAACGTAACTATAACTCTTTATACTTGTAAAAAAGGAATGCAATTTAAATGCAATGGTCACTTTTATTTCTACATAGTAGATACTTATATCATACCATAATGTATGTGGTATCAGCAACGGTATTTAAAGAAGACGCACGACATGATAGACTTTTAAACATTTATATCTTACCTACGTAATTGAAATGAAGCGGTATAGTGCTACTTTGTAATATTTAGTGTATGAGTATATTACACAAAATTGAATTTACGAGATTAGTAGGGCTAAACATTATGTAACGATGATATTGTCTTATAAAACGTATAAAGAAATTGACTTTGCCTGAAATGACAACTAAATATAGACATTAGAATCAAAGTTCAAAGTTTTATCTCATGATTTGCATGTATGATTGGAAGTAGCGAGAATAATGAACTCGACGATTGTGTAATTTTTAGTGCTTGCCTTACCTGCTCATTACTTCACTTCCTTAGCGGTTCTATTATTGACTCAAAGGTAAAAATGTATTCAAAGTAAATCATGTTCATTTAATCCAGGCCAGGCAATTCACTCCAATCAATTTCACAATGAAGAAAATTTGCAGAAAAGTCAGGCATGCATATGATTCTATATTGTTACACTATGTATGTACATTATAGTACTATACGTTTACAATTAGTTAGACAGACTGGGATTCCAATCATCAAAGGTCACTCTATTAATTATATTTGCCGTTATGTAAAGTAAGGGCTTAAAAGTTGGGCTATGTTAGCTAAATTATATCTAATATCTTTCGCATTCTAACATATTATGTAAGTATAGCAAAATTTATATTACTTTTATGTTGCACAGTAAGCATACTGCGAATTGCTAAGAAAATTTGTTATATTTATAGTATCGAGACTAAACCCTCAAATTCTCTATATCATTTTATTTCCGATCATCCAACGTAAAATACATATTTCTGTACTAGAAATAATTGCAATTTATTTACTGTTGGAAGTTGTGACTTCTGCTAGACGTTGTAGAACTTTTAACATTGCAAAAAACGAAGTAGACTCCTTATTTAAGCATAATAGTACAGATGCCTAATATTAAAATAAACCTGTCGACATGCAAATACATTATATAATAAATACACATATTTTATACAACTATTTAATGTACTAGCTACCGTATTTTCTTGATTATAAGACACTTTAATGAGGTATATTGTTTGACTGTATTTATAATAATTCAATGCCTACTATTAAATGAACTGGGGTAGGGTAAGCAATAAAGCAAATAAGTTCATTTGCAAACTAAATTGACAGCAAATTACTTACGGGTATTATGTATGCATAGGAAACTTGTATAATTTCGCCTTCTGTCAGTATTATACAGAATTTGTCTTTAATGAGATGATGGCTGGTAATGCAATTGTTAAGTGCATTATGCTCTTATTAGCATGTCATTTGCTATGTAGCAATTCATTTCCTGAATGTATGAATTGCTTACTGAATTGAACTTACTTGAATTGAACTGAAATTACTACGTAATGTAATTCTTCCCTGCACTAATAAGATTTAAATTACAGAATAATAATTTACTTACTGGCAGATAATAGATTTATAAGTTAACACTAATTTACTTACTTATGCATCTCACAAAATAATCTCTACAGTTATGTTTGAAAAACATTATATAATGCAAACTAATCATTTAATTCAATAATAGAAAACTACATTAGTTAATATTTAAAGACATGCGTAAAACTTTCAAATTATTTTCATCAGTAAGGAATAATTACACATGAAAATTCAAAATTCCTTTGGCAGCATTAACAATTTTTGTGAACTTCAGTGAATGTATTGAATCACAGAGCAATAATTTGCATTTAGAAAGAGTAAGTAAGGAATGAACAAGAATTGTTTTAAAAATTAATGCGTCTTTCTAGTGTTCTCTATCCCCTGATTGTCTCTAGCTTTGGGCCACACGGCGTTGATAGTTTTGGAGATGGTGATTTTGATTTGACTGAAGCGAGTACCTAATTGTATGTAATGCAGGGGGATGATGTAGATAATTTGAATAGAGTCTTTCTCCACTGTTACACAGGATTCTACTCTAAGACACGAATATCTATTATTTTGTAGGTAAAACTGTCAGTAACAACGGGTATATATATAATGCACAGCTTTGAACACGGCGTTCCTCTATTTAGGTATAATATGCTAATCTCAAGCATTTCTCTATAAAACGTAATTACTATTCCAATCACGTACCTTCCCACAACACTTTTGGTTGAGGAAAAAGTACATGGAGCCTTGTGCAGAATATCTGTACAGTTTTGTAGCCTGTAGTTTAATGTATGTACGATAGATCAGAGAAAACTCCTCGCTCTTCCTTACTTGGATTGACTCGACTTACACTTAACTTATTCGAAGAACTTACTATCCGTGACCATGTCAAATAATAAAGTCTCCTAGCCTCGGAGCAAAAATACATAAAGCACTTCACTTCTACTCTGCAGTACTTACTATACTCCCCGTTCTGTTACTATACTACTATACTATATATTGTCAACATTTAAGTACCTACTACTGCATACATAATATTTACTTGATATACAAATGTACACAAAGCCACACACATCTCTGTTCCGTCTCTGTCCTAAGAAATTAAAAGTATCAATTAAAAATACAAAAACAAATTGTAAACTTCTTTCACTTGGTACGGCAATGCAGTATGTATTGTAATGTAGTAACTATAATAGTGTATAAAAAATTCTTATTGTTGCACAGAGTGGTTATCAACATAGTGTCTCATTACAGCAGAATAGTCTCAAACCACAATATGTAAACATAAATACACATGCAAATATGAAGCATTTATTGATTTCCATGTTTGTAAATGTAGAGCATCTCTTTAAATTATTTTTTACAATCTTAGTTATTCTAACACTAATAAATTAGATAATGAACAAGTACTACTACTAGTAAGTAATTTCTGTAGCTGCCAAACCAATTTCATATGAAAGCAACTTTAAAGTGAAACAAAGGGAAGACTACAAGAAATCATTCTCTGACACTCATTCAGGTTGTTATCAACCTGAGAAAGTATTATTTGAGCAGAATATCATTTTAGTTTAGAAATGGAGGTCCTCCCCGTTAATATTGTACGACTAGATACTTACTACATATTGTACAATATATCTCTAGATATCATTCTATCAATTGCACGACATAATGATAGAATGCCAGATTGTATGTACGTATCCTACAGATATGTAAGTGAAGAAGAGTATTTTGTCCTGATCCTCTCTCCCACAAATATTCGGACGGAGAGTAGAAATCCAAGAGTAAAAAAGAATTTTTCCTTAAGTGTCTCACAGCAATATATATAAACTCCATACTCCATACTGTGTACTGTACTTGCACTTCAGTGATTGCAGCTGAACTGGGGCAGAGAAAGACATTGACCAAAACACTTTTCTGGTACTGGACTATATTCTATTCTAACTTCCAAGTGGATCTCTATCTTCATCTCTGTCCTTTCCCTGTTCCTTATGTATGTAGGCACTCGTATGTAGTATTTACAACGAAGTTGTGTCTGTACGTGCTCCGACGAATCAAAAAAATGTATCAGTGTACCTTTCCTAAAGAAGTATCTCTTGTCTCTGTGTCTATGTCCGTTTCCCTCAATTTTCCATCTCCCTCTCCGTACGTATTATTATATAATATAGTTTAGCTCTTATTTTATCGAAAGCCAAAGCAGGAGATGGATTTTTATTTCTCGCAGACAGGCTAGCTAACAGCTCAGGAAATCCAATGCTGTACTATTACTAGTAATAACATAACTGATAGGCGGATAAAAACTAGGAATTCCTCTACTTCCTTCCACTTCCTTCGTCCTGCTACGATTACGATGTACGATATGATAGCAACCAATTCCATATCACACAACACCACAACCATTACTAAATACTACACTCTTATGTTATGTTGCAGTGATTTGTACTATAAATTTATACCAACTTTCCTAGCATATGGACAAATACTTCGGCCTTCGTCTCTTTCTTCAATCTTCGGCCAGGCAATGCAATCCATTCTGATTCTGATCTTATCCATTCTGTTTGGGTGTCCCTTGCGTATGTACATTGTAGTTGTAGGTATCACATTACAATACTTTCTAAGGGCAAGTAAGTACATTCACAGCATATACAATTTTCGGTGTATTACCTAGATAGTACGATCTGGTAACACCCAATTCTAACATATCATGTACATACTCTACATGAATACATTCTATTCTACACAATAATGTTATGCTAGTGACTTGATGCTACAGATTTTTGATACAAAACACAAATCCTTTAATGTCCATTATGTTTATGGGAAGATGATCATATGCAAAGAGGCTATATCCTTCAACTCCACATACTTAATTCATATTTAGTTTACGTATGTGCATAATATTGTTATGGGACAGGAAGCTAGGAAGTATTCACTACTTAGCTGGGATGTGTTTTACCACAGTGATCGAATACTACTCTTGTGTTCATACATACAATATCAGTAGGAGCAACATGATCCAATTCCTTTAAAAATTGAAGATGTGATGTGATGTGATGTCAAAGATGGGATGTGGATGTGAGGCTGAGAAATTTATAAATTAGTAGGTGTAGTACGTACTTTCGTACTTGTAGAAACAAAGTGAATGGATTGGAGTGGAGAGTAGAACCACATCCTACATCGTACATCCTACGCCGTAATATTTCCTGGATATCTCCTCAAGTAATAATGATAGAGTTATGGGGGAACTATATTACTTTTATGTACACTATCTATTTTATGTAGGTGCTAGGATGTGAAATCGTATATTATATTTATGTTAAAGTTGAACTATAAGCTAGAGCTAAAACTTACCTGTGTTATGTTGTGTTCATGATGGGCTTATTAATGTTGGCATAGCCACCTGTCCTCCTTTAAAAGTTCAAACTCCAGCCAAAGCCAAAACCAAGAGGAATCATAATATGTAGCATATATACGAGTAGCATACCAAAAGTAGCTATAACACAGTTCTTCTCTTGTTTTGTCTCATCTTTTATATTTTTATAATAGTCTCTACATTGTAGGAAAAGTGAGTGAGGATGAGGCTGAGGATGAGCTACTATATCCTACATGTGTAATTCATGTGTGTGCAACTATCAATATTCCTGGTGTGTTGAAATGCAACGTGAGTTGTTGTAAGTCGTTGTAAAATTGCTAAATTGCCTCACCTTAAGTTACGCGTAAATACCTAATGGTGATGGTTCACCGGATGAGATGCCGGTTTCTGCCTTCATTGCATTACATATTAGAGTCCTGGATTGGATTCTATGGAGCTTTGCATTGTTCTTTACTTCAACCTTTTAATATTGAACATGATCTAACATATTATAGTAGTAGTACATAACATAGTACGATATATACGACCGCTTCGTGACATGCGAGCCAAGTCGAGATATCTAATCTGAAGACAAGACTAGTGTATCTGTACTTACAGAACGAATCCGCTTTTTCAGTGCCGTATCCACAGGGTGCTATTGAAATCCTAAAATCCATGAGCAGGACACTCATAGAACTTTAAAATTTTTAAAGTTCACAAATACAATAGCAGAAATGAACGTTTAATTAGGATATTCATAATTTAAGTAGTCCATACCATTACTAGAAGCATTAAAATGGAATATTGTGTGTATTGGTTAATAAGTGCAATAACATTAGTATTATTTATGCAAAATTAAAGTCCAGGCCAGTCCAGTTAATTGGTCCGTGCGTGCTAAGGTCTTGTGTCTTGTTTTTATAAGTTGCTCAGGGTGTGTCTGCTCTGGTAGGTTAGGTGACCGATCTAGAATATTTGTTTATTTATGTATGTAGTGTTAGTGTTATATAAAGTTCCCTTATTATTAATTCCGTGCCATTCCCAAGTTTTTTAATTCACTCGCTCGGATAATATGCTCGAGGCTCTTGACTCTTCTGCTCTTGGTTACGTGTTATGAACTGTAGCCATTATATCACAGCAAGGAGCAGCAAGTAATGCTATTCTACTACTAATAATAATGCAATGTATGTGTTATGCCGTGTAGACTAGTCTACTCTTTAGCACCACATAAATATATAAGGATAAGAGCAAAAGTCATAATCTTTTACAGCTGTGTGTGTACTGTATTATATGATGAGTACCATAATATAGTTGATAGCCTAATAATAGTATAACTATAACACACCTACCTTTTCATGTGTATTTATACTGGACATACTCTTCTATACTACATACTCACTTATTAAAATAGCATGCTCCCTAATATAGATACATAGCATACTGCAAGATTCTGTTAGTATTTGTATCAGGTAGCTTTCTTGCCACTAATCAAACAGCAAAAATAAAGCTGTCAGATTGGTCAGCCTCTGATCTGGATTGGATAAGAATGCTGGTTTAATTTAAGGGCATTGTGTTTTGTATTATACTGTTCATTACTAGACGGACATACTACCTTCCCTGGCCTAGGTGTGTTCTATAATATTATAGTGCATTGCCAGGCCATACTTATCTATCTTTCTTATCTAAGAGCTCCTTACAGCTTATAACTCTATTGTACAGAATGAAAACACATTTTGTATATAAAAGTTCAGGAAGGCAACTAAATAAACTTAATAAAAGTATATTTGCTAGCTAATCAGCTACATACACTAAAAACCATAGTATTTATTATGTATTGTAAATTTACATTACACTCTATACTATAGTCTACTACCTATAGTAGTATACCTTGCTGAATGTATTCTAAAAGTACTAACTTTAACTAAACTAAAAATTATGTAACGAAGGATATGCAAATTTTGTACAAATAATGCACATTAGATACATAGGTATTTAGCTATAATATTCACGTTAGCTACGCTCGTTTCAAATTTCTCATACGTACAATTCTGTAGCATGTACTATATGATATGTACTTATTTATTTAACTAACAATTGTTAGCCAAAACAGAAACTAGCTAAGTAATGTGGAGATATTTAGAAGAGGGATATAAACTGCAATATCATTTTATGCATGGATTATGTAGGTACTAACTATATAGTTACTAGACCTAAGTTCACATTCACATACATCGCGGTGCAATTTATGTGTGCAATGCAATGAAATGTAATGATGATGGTAAGGAACAATATTTACTTTAGCGTAATAAGTAAAGGGATGAAATGAAGCTACCTAAAAATGTAACCTTACTCTACGTTAGTGTAGTAAGTAGTATATAAGTACAGGGTACATAACATAAGTATTTAAGTTAAGTAGAAGACGTATGTGTCGTGTTACTGTGATTTTGCTACTTACTATACATACAAATATTACATAGACAGAGCAAAGCAGACTAGACAACATAACGTAACATAAGAGGGAGATATAAAAGAGTATTATGCATAGATAGTAGTATAGTGTAGGTATGGAATATAAAGACACGTTAAATGTAAGTAATGCATCAGGTCAAAGGCACAAGAAGGAGGAAGGTCCGTGAACTTGGAACGATTTGCCAAAGAAATGTGAAGGAATGAAATTGAAAGGAAGCTCACTTCCATAAAAAGTAATCTTGGGCAGTACATATCTACACTACAGTCTACAATACACTAGCACATGCACCACATTCACGTAAAGTATTTTCTTAAGATGTAGCTATGTATGTATGTATGTAAAACTTAGATTCAACTTACCTGTATGAATGTTATTCAACTACAGACTACTTAGGTACGTATGAATTAATTCTTACTTACTACACCAACCAACCGTAAGAGTTACCACATCACAATATATTCACAATCAAAGCCAAAGCCAAAGCAAAGCAAAGCAAAGCAAAACAGACATGGACAGAGGTGTATGTATTTGTGCATAGAATACATGCAGTGCATGGGAGAAGACTCACAAACCAAACCACACACCAAAGCAAAGACCAAACCATCATCATCAGATTCCTACACTGATAGCAACTACGTATGTATTATGTACTTAGCTATCTACCTTTACCTTGCTCGTCTTGTCTTACGGTTAGATGTTAGAATTAAGAAGACGGGGCTTATAATATTATTCATACAACATACAACAACCCTTTTTGCTTATCTCTTCTATATATATTATATTTCTGTGATGTACTCCTCTATGTATATATATTTCTGCATTATATTTGTTTCTTCCTTATGTATAGGTACTATACTGTACATATATTACAATATGTGTATGTGTACATTTCATTGGTGGATGTTTATTGTTTATAGTAAGATAAAGATGAGCTACACAGTACAGGTACATTACATTTTCCCTGTAACGTATCATCTTGCCCAGAAGATCTACGATATGATGTGTAGGTACATACATATTTACTGTGTATTATGTATCTTGGTTAATATCCCTAAACATTTACACATAAAAGTGTCTACCCACATGACGTTGACGTGAGTGAAGCACTTCATGCATACAACGCAACATTTCAATTGTCAACATTTAATTCCTGAACTCAACTTCACTCTTCTACACTTTATGTGTGCATCTATCAAAATTTCTACTCCAAACTCGGGAAAGCTCTTTAGACTGTCCGTTTCTTCGTTATGCATATGAAAGATTTTTCCTACTGTTGTTGACTCTATTGTGTGCTCTGACTGTTGGTTTAAACATTTACATTGAATTTGCATAAGAACATAATGATATGTAGATGATTAAGTAGACTGGACCTAACAAGGATACATAAAAACATAAACATTAGTGATTACTTCTAAAGGGTAAGAACAAGACAGGGTTTCTGATCTCCTCGTAACAAACAACATCAGTACATACATTACATTGCAGGAGAAAAATGGAAATTCATAATATTCATAAGTATCAACAAATATTCATTGAAAACCTTACCTGAATTTCTATTTTATATCGTGTAAAGTTTATTAATCGCTAGGATTCAATTTATGCTAAAAAGTAATAGTTTCCTAAGTTCTTACAATTTACAGCCAATGTTTAAGTACATACACCTGTGGATGCAGGACGTCCGTATTCATGTTAGCAAATTACGTATATAAGGTAATGAGTATGTGTGGACACAGTATTTTTGAGTCTCCCCTGTATAAATGTCTGCCTAGGAAGGCTATAGCAACCTGGACAGGAAATCCGACAAGTTAATTGCAGTGGAGCTTTAACATTTCTTAATGATTTGATAAGATCTCGGGAAACATATTATTATGATCGATGTGGGCCTTACGGTGATATGCTAACATAAAATTGTCAGTGCCATAAAAGATTAATAAACTCTTTTGCATGCACAAGTTTTGAAATTAAGGTTAGTGTCTGTAGGGACGTGGTTTAGGTACGACATGCATGACTGAGCTGAATTCAGATTTTTCTCTTGGAAGGAAACTTGACATCAGTCTAGCAATTTGATTTTGCTAAATGTAATACGTCCTACGTAATATTCTTCGATAGATGTAATAGTACTATGTTTATTGTGTAGGTAGTTTTTACTCTATAAGTGTTTTAATTAATATACTACAAATATATGCATGCATTTATATATTTCATGTATAATGCCCAGTATCTATGGAACTTATGAAAGGTACATACCTTTCAGTATAGTATAAAGTTGGTATGAAAAGCAAATACCCACGCCGTTATGGAATCTACAGGAAGGAACTAACAATAAGCAAACTAACCAAAGGAATCTAAACTAGAACAACAGAACTAATAGTCTGGTAATATCTGTAGTAAGCTTCTTGGATCTCTAGCCACACCACGCGAACCAAATAATGAAGGGGACGAGTAGCTATTAGAGGAAAATAGCTGGGAATTGCATCTTCTCAGCTCACAATCCAGCAAAACATAAGGCAGCCATAATAAAGTCCAGGCCAGAAGGGCCAGAACTCGAACGAAAGCTAATCTAGCTCAACTTAAACACAAGTACAACTTGAATTTGTTCGAGTTCCTTTAATCCTTCATCTCCTCGTCCTCGCTAAATACGCAGCTAACCTTAGCAATTGAATTCACAATGAATTCAGTGGAGTTTCCTCCATTTAACTTCACGCTGGCTGTTGGCGTCCTTTGAGTGAAGTGGGTGAGAGTTACTACGCACAAATGAGCTATGAGTGAAAGCTTTCATTTCATCTTTCTCTCTTTACCTCTAATTCAGTTCAATCTGTCAGCTCCTCCATTCCCTTTGCTTAGTTTAGTTAGAACTTTATTTGTAAGTACTAATTACTACATTTACTAAGTACATATTCATTGTATTTACATCTCTATTGCAAAATATTGTACTTTTACCATAACATTCCGAATTCCTTCGCTAAGTGAGAAGTGAATCTAAAAATACAGTCTGTTTACATACAGCCTTTTGCATTGTTCCCCTTCGTATTGCCTTATGTACGGTCTTTTGTATTATATATTTTATTAGCCAGTATAGATATAGATACTTAGGCACTCAACACATAAAAACTCGTAGCACAAAACATTTCATAATTAGTGTTCATTTTCTGAGAATTTAATGTTTAACTCTTTCATGAGACTCAAACTTTCCTAACTTTAGTTAACTTATTGTACTGAACTGACTTTTCGAAGTTCATATAGTTCATAGTTCATAGTACAGTTCAGTTCACACTTTTGTCTTAATTTGATACAGTGACAGAACAAGAGTTTCCTGCAGAGTTTATTTGCAGATTGAGAAGAACAGAATGCTGCATCATGTTATAACATATTATGTATGTACATACATATAGTACATATTACTGCGTAGCTATTTCTCTTGAATGACATTAGTGTAGCTTTGTTGTGTTACACATGCTGTATAATTATGAAGAACATTACATTACACGAAGGATACAAACATTAAACACACCACAATTTCCAACATTCCTATGTTTGTATTGTTGGCAATACAAATGCGACAACAAAATTTTGGTACACATTTCGAGCTATTTACAAATACTACTTATATCGTTGAAAATTGAGTTTCTAATGTTTTGATGCGCGTACAGAATATGCAGAAGGTAAATATACTGGTCTGGTACCTTTAATGTTATATTAGTTTCATTTTGTATGGCATCCCACAATAGTATAGATTTCAACTCGTCACCATTGCATTCACCATATACCATACCACAGCAAGGACATCGCACAATTGAGAATTCAAATCCACCTTTCGTTTCGTGTTCCTATTTGGTTGGGTTCTTCAGTAGATTTGATGTTTATAACTCTGTAGTGTGCAGTGCACAAAGTGAATTACTAAACTTGAATTCTTCAACCCCACCACAACAAAACGAAAACTACAGGAAACCAAACCAAACCAGGAAAACGTGTGTATATGTATGTACTCCAATTCTACATGGTGCTTGAGTTCGCAGAAGATATTTCATTTAACTATATGTACACACGTACGTACCTATAAATAAATACGCGGAATTGAAATACATAGAAAGTTAACCTTATAACAGAGCAGGAGGAATTATCCGGCTAGTTTAGTTAGTTACTGTATGGATATGTATGTATATTCATGGAATCCTTACTTACGTAAGGTCTCTTCATCTATTCTTTCGATATATACAGATATTAAGTCTGACTAGTATGGTTCGGTGTGTATAGCTCCGTTCCGCATCTCCTGGCTTGGCCTGGCATCTTCTAGCGAACAGAATTTCAAATCTAATAATAAACTCGGCTCAACTTTTAGTTCAAACACTGTCTGCCATTCTCACAAATTTTACTTGCCACATACGGAGAAAATGCAATTTTAATTTCGCCCTTATTTCTATAGTTCATTATATATATAAGGCTTTGACAACACAGATGTATGTGCGTACGTACAAGGAGGCTCCTTGCAAATAACTCTTCTGTCGTGCGGTGTATGTGTTATGTGACTGTTAAGGTAGTCGGGTTGTCAGCTATTTTTACTGCACATAATTGTCGCATTCTCAAAATAAAGTACGTGTACTTACATAACGAACTGTATCGTAGTATCGTAGAATCGTAGCTCATATACACTCTCCTTCAGTTTGAGTTCCCAATTTTATATAACTAAGTTACAATTAATGCCTTCCTTTGTCTCAGCCAAGCCACACTAACCGTTTTTCCTTTCTCCACAGTACAAATCGACTATTAGCTCTATTGGTACTTTCTTAAACACATACTACTGCCCAAAGGAAAATTACGCTTTGCTGCAGAACAGATTACCGTTAGATTAGGCTACACTAAATTAAATTAATTCCTTTTCCTCAGACACATTATATAAATGAGTTAGTCATAAACGATAATCAACTTCAATTCTAATATTGCTACTATAATCGCATTAGTTTTATTTTTATTTTGCGATATGCTGTACGTATTTTTGCCTATCTGGAACATAGATTCTACGACAGTAAGGTAATTAATAGGTAGTTTCATTCTTAATTTCATTTCCTACCGAAATATCTAGAAAATATTGCCCAAAGTAATATTTGCTCTAAAAATGCTCATTTTTCAAAAAGGGAAAAGACCTAGCGTACGCACAAGCTTGGGCATCCGATTTCTCCCAACTTTTTTTAAATTACCTCGGCATGTTAATTGAAAAAATGTTCCTTTTCGTGGTAGTAATAAATAGCGTTTGGCAAAAATCATAAAATTTTGCTTTACGTATTATTATTATTACCTTGATTCTAACTCTTAACTTTTGTGGTAGGACTTGCGCGGCAAGGTGAAAGTACGCATGATTGTCTCAGTTGTTTTGATCTAATTGTGTTGTTGTATGTAAGCAGAATTAATTTACGTAATAGGTTTAAAATGTTTTAACTTATACCTATTTGTGGAATTCTATAATCTTATCAGTCGTTTGAAAATAGGTATACTAATGTACAAAGAGCGCTCAGAATGAGAAAGATGAAAGGGTTGCAAATATGTAGGTAGCTATTACTTTCTAGGAATAAAGTCTACAACCTTCATACAAACAAAGAGAAATCTCCCATATTTTGCTGGAAACTTATTGGCTTTGTGGTTACGTTCTGTCAAAGTTGGAAGTTGGAACGTATACTACTACATTTAAACCCCAATTAACAAGCTGTATTATATAATAGTAGCACACATACAATATTATGCACTATATTGTGTAAATTCAATACAGTATGTTATATAATAGTTGAAGTAAACTCAGTACACCTTTGAATGAGGTTTTTAAAAAGCCGTTTGAGCTAACACATTTTTTCATATACTCATATACACACTGTGAGCTGCAAATTTATGTAGTGCATTTTTCTTTAATTCGTCAATAAGTATCAGCATTCCCATGCAAAATTATATTTGAATTCCAAGATGAGTACAAATTTTTTTGACTTTATAAATGGCAATGCAATTTTTTACTTTTTAGTATGAAGACAGTTTAACACATTTATAACCCAGTTACTCTGTGGGTAGGTTTAATGGAGAAATTTATAATTTGATATTTTACTGCTGCCAGAGCCCTGAACCACATGCAAACCGGAAGAAAGGATTTCGCAAGCTTGTGTTGCCAGTAATGGTAGTATATGTATTTTATGGGGCATGGCAGCTATGATTCTATTTATCTATGTCTGGTTTTTAAAATAGATTAAGTCAATGTTGACTTTTATATTAGCTATGTATTTCCTGGAATAATAATTCTTGGTGTGGTCTGGCTTGGCTTAGTCTGCCTGAAACTGCAAAAATTGTTTCATAAAATAAAAACAGTTAAAATAGGCAGACGAGACAGAAATGAAATTGGAGTATTGAATTGCTATTGAAGAACTGGCAGCAAGTTAGGTTAAGTACCTAAGTAGAGAAAGAGGAGGAGGGTCCTCAGTCATAGTAATAGTCGAAGGATATTGTATCGTAAACGTCAAATGTGCAGTGATGTTTTGCGTAGAATGTAAATGTGGGGCGCTGAAAATTAGAGTGTAAGTAACATCATTATGGTCAATAAAATGTTGGCTATTCGCTACACTCATTACGTTACTTTGTGTCCTTATGCTAGAATGTTTTGTGACAGTTTGAAAGGTTATAATGGCTACATAATGGAGCCAGAAGGGAAATAATTGTCTAGTGAGGAGATATAATGCTTCACATTTAAATAGAAAACGATGACTCTGAAAAAGAAATAAAACTCTCTCCTCTCGTTAAACTTTCAGATACATTAAATTACGTTCCACGACTACACACGTGAATATAAACGTGGGGAAATGCTTCTTTCCTTCGTATAACCTTTCCATATGGGAGAGCTCCATTAAAGATATACTTACTACGTCTAAACTATTTACATACACTACTTATGCAATGTGCTTAAATCCTTTCATAACATTTTC
Organism: Tomocerus mixtus; assembly: GCA_034694165.1. Taxonomy (NCBI): domain Eukaryota; kingdom Metazoa; phylum Arthropoda; class Collembola; order Entomobryomorpha; family Tomoceridae; genus Tomocerus; species Tomocerus mixtus. Next base: position 623 of record JAQFYC010000969.1, on the reverse strand, counting down.
TTCCTTTTATGTAAACGCACTTCATAATACTGTATCATATTCTCAATGTTATCGTATAACAATAATGTTACGTAAATATTATAAAAGTACATACGGCAATCTTCAATAACAAAGGGACTAGTATCATTTCAACCTACTTTATACAGTTACATTACAGAAGTTTGTAGTTTTTATTACACGAGACAAGGCTGCACTGTCTATAGTACTTGTAGCAGGGCAATGCTAAAAGTCATGATATATAATTCGGGTGTTTACGATGAATACGGTAATGCGGATTGATATCACATAAATAAGTTACATGTAACTGACTAAAATAATATTATCTATGGAGATATATGAGTAAGCTATTCATTCATGCATAAGCTAGATTTGGATTGACGGTTTATCACTAAAAGAATAACTATTTAAGTGCCTTAAATTGAATGAATATATTTTACTGGTAATTAAAACAAAATGGGAGCTATTGTAATTAAGACTTTATTTTTATAAGTTTATAGCGATAAGTAATTCAGAGATGCACTTTAATATTCAGTGTTTACTATATATGTTGTAAGTGCTCTGCCGGTTGAGGTTACAGTGGAATGCCCAATCGTGTCTCCGTCAGCGAATGGGTGTGATCTAAA
>JAQFYC010000968.1:0-42379 GCA_034694165.1 Tomocerus mixtus | reverse complement strand
CGATGGCAGACGGTGGGGGGAGGGGGGGTCCAAAAATGGCCTAAAATCGCAGACGTCATTTATGGATGATCCCTAACCAAACTGAAACTGAACTGAACATTCATAATTTCATGTATTCTCAATTTATTTTTCGGTGCACAATATACAGTGACATGATTACGATTATGTGTGTATATTGTATATCAATTAGCCACACTTAAGTATAATGTCACACCATCCATAATTCATGCCTACTCAACTAATATTATGGTTTTATGAATGAACCAACCTACCTTAGATACTTAAAACAATGAAACGAAATTAATTAATTTTGTTTTGTAGTAACAAAGTGCAATTACTAACAATCCAGACAAAATGATCCTACCCAGGATTCAGGATCGCTTATATGCGCTAGATCTAATTGCAATTTGAATTGCAACATGCGTTGATTTTGCGAAAATTGTGAAATCCTGATTTCGGCGTTATAAAAATCTACGTAGAGGAAATCGTCGTCAATGCCATCATTAATATTTACTACATTTAAAACTTGTCAAAGTACGAAATAAACTTTATTTTACACAAGTAATAGTAATCAATACCTTGGTACTGTGGTACTGGTACCTGGTACATACATTTGACAATTGTATGAATAGGATAACATTCGAAAGAGAATTGTAAAGATTGGAGATAATGATAATTATTATTCAATGAGCTATTATAATTACGAATAGGTGATGTAAGAGTACTAATGCACAAACTAACTCTGAATGTATAGTATTGGTTTGGTTATACTGTATCATAATAGCTATACCTACATAAATACCAAATAACAAAATGCATTTTAGAATAACATGGAAAACAGTACATTAAAGGTAGAACTAAACATACATAATACTAATATCTAACAATAAGAAAGGCAGGGAGCAGTCATTTACAGTTACTACAGTACAGTATTTATCAGGTGTTTAATAAAGATACCTGCTTAATATCGCGTAGCCTGTCTTGTCACAACTTGTCAGTATAAGAAAAGTAGTAGTAAAATCATAATTTACCATGTTATTATTTTAAACTATTTGCTCAAATTCATCTTAAGTTTCTATGGCGTATTTAATTAGGATTCCTAAGTAGCCGTCGCAAAGCGGGCAGCTCGTTTAATTTTCCGTTCTTCGATTTCTGGTGTAGTGACTGCAGCAGCACCTCCACCGAATCGAGCACTTCTCTTTTCTTTGGCAGCCACCACCTCTGGGCTTTTGTCATCTGCTACTAACAGTCCAAATCGCTCCTTTCGTTTTGCAAGTTTAGCCTCATCTTCAGCAGTTGGCTGTAATAAAATAGTTATAGAAATAAATTGTATAGTTATTTATGTATGGCATGTCAAGTGTACGTCAAATCTCATTGACTCACTGACACATATTAAGCTATTCAAATGAAGGACTGATTACAAGATAACATTTATTTATTCCTACCACAACTTTGGCTATGCCTCCTCCACTTCCTGTGGAACTGGAAGATCCAAAACGGTCCCCTCGTTTCTTTAGTTTTTCTCCAACTGGGGCAGATGCAACAATAGAACTATTTGTAACATTTGTTACCGCACCAAATTTTTCTTGTCGTGATTTGATCCTCTCAGCGGCGGCAGCAGCGACGCTAAGCTTGACTACCTTTGCTTCTGCTAATTTTTCTGCGTTCTTCAAGGGATCTGGTGCAGGTACAGTCGCTACAGCCGCTGGAGGGGTCGCCTCGGTGGTAGCAGGAGGCAATGGAGTTTGGACAGGCAGCCGATTTATTGTTATTTTCTTTTTCTTAAGTGGTATACCTGACTGGTCTCCATTTTGTGCCTTTTCCGTTGCTAGAGGTTGTACCATAGGAGATGCAATTTTTGTGGCTACAGGAGAAAGGTTAGTGCCAGGATCCTTTTTCTCAGGAGTCTTGACTGGAGACGAAAGATTTACTGGTGAGTCTTCTTCATTGGACGACTCAACTTCGCTTCCAGACTCGTCTTCCTCATCCTTAAAAGAAATTATTACATTAAGTTTAGCAAGCCCATGAAAGGATATAAATTGTTATTTAATTAGCTGCTATTATTGCTCCACACTCATAAATAAACAGAAGTGAAGACCAGATGAATCAAAACAAACTTTGAGTGGTAGCATTTTCTTGGAAGTTGAGTAAGTATTGCTATAAGGATTCCCATCCCAAATGACAAACCATGTGCAATTGCAATATAGCTTTGGCTTTAAGTTATTCTGATCTGGGTATTTATATTTTTGAAGAAGAGCTGGGAATATATTTTTTGGTCATTTTAGCATGGGGGCTAACTCGGTGATACTGTTACCCTAAGTTTTATTGCCACACCTCCTCTCGGAGTCAGTCCAGATATCGGGTATCATCCTGTGTTCTGTGATCTAGCCAATATTTTTCGATGATGCGCTTTTAATGAGTTTTAATGACTTCAATAAGTTCAGTACGAAATACGAACTACTGAGTAGTGGTGCATAGAAAAACTAGGCTTAATTCTGGCAATATTTCTTTACTTGCAGTGCAAGTCCGGCATTCTCGTACAAATCAAATTATAAACTCGCTTCGCTAACTAATCTACTACTTAATCTGTTTAATTATGTGATTCGGTTCTTTTGAAGAGGCCTGGAACCTGAAACTTAACTAGACTACGAATGCAAAAACGTGAATACCGGCGCGGCACCGGGTACCGATTACCAATAATATTTACTCTACCTCAAGCATAGAATCTTCGTCAATTAGCGAATCGTCCATAATTGCAGAATCTTCTCCACTTACAGACTTTTCTGCAAATCAAAAAAGAAAATAAGGAGTGTTAGCGAGTCACCTTCGAATTCTGATTCTAATATTTCAAAAATATTATGGCTCAAAAATGTAAGTTGTATAATATAAAAAAATATATTAATATATAATAATATACCAGTGGCAATAGCAGCTAGAAGACGCGTTTGAAGCTCGTTTTTGGTTCCACTGGAATTCAGTCCTCTTGACTTTAATTCCCGTTTGAAATCCGCTACCTGGACAAAAAATTAAAATTATAGTTTAGCAAACTTTGTATTTATTAGCTTAGTTAGCAATGACAAACGAAAAGTCTACTTAATTATGCAGTGAAATTAGCCGCACATAAACTCGACAACTGTTCGCTTAATAATATTAAAAAAGCACCATTTTATGTATCACAAAAATAAAATGAAATTGCAGAAATCAGCAGTGATGAAGAGACTTACTTTGTAGTTTGCAAAATCTTCCATAGCTTCCTTTTCTGGATATTTTCTTTCTAATATTTGATGAATTCTATAGCGCGTCGACGCCGCAACCTGGAGATTCGATTTTTAGCGGGCTTAGCCAAGTGGATATCTACGTTAGTCTTTGAAGCTCAAAGCATCCGTCCTGTCCTTCTGTTCTTTCTCATTCTCATTGCATTTTGAATATACATACATGACATACATACACTGCACTGCATTGCTGCATATACGTATGGCCTAGCATTTATGTACCATATTTACATTATCTGTACATTTGCAATACCATTTATGTATCGCTTGCCGACAACAGAATTTTATTGCTCTTTCAATATGCGTAATCTCATCAAAATTGGTTGCTGTTAAGGGTGTCAAAACATATCTTGCCTAATAAAATTCAGAAAGATTACTGATATTTTTCAAAATGTTTTGTTTTGATCCCCTTAAATTCCCTATTTGTATGAGATTATAAATAAGCTTTACAAGAAGTCTCTTGAAAACATGGTTTAACTGTTATAAATGTACTATAAGTGGACGCTGAAGCTGTACTATGAGAAGAGAAAGCTTATACATGTAAATACATAATATGTAGTTATACCTAAAAATGTCGCACAATGTATACTTAAATTTTTAGAAGTATGGATTGGAATCCAAATACTTTGGAATTTGGATCTAAGCTGTTCATTTGGTAATAAGCCCGTAATAAGTATAGAACATATATGTATATGCCAAAAATCCCAAATCTTAGCTGTAATGTATTGCAAGTTAAGTAAATGCTAGTTCAATAATTTAAACACAATTCAAATTAATGGAATTTCGCTAAGGCTTGTTATTAGGATTGTTATTGTTACATAGTTGATAGTTTTCCATTATGAAGCGTTTAAGAAATTGATAGAAAGAATTATTGTAGTAAATACATTCAGTGTACTATACTAGATAGAACTGTAAGTATTATAGCTAAACGATTTATTTTGAGTACATACTTAATTAGTAGTGGGATAGTTTTGCAACATGTAATTGCACGCTAAGAATGCTAAGCGCTAAATCCTACTGCATGCACCCAATTATGTACAGGGTTATAGAACATTGACATTAGATTGTGCTGTTATCGTTATATCTAAAATGATTAGATATGCTCATTAGTAATTTACCAAAAAGTACCTATACTAATTACTAACAGTTTCATCTCATTAGACGCGTTTATCAGTTTTACTTTCATCTTTATATTGTTGAGCACAGTAGGTTTCGTATTACAGAAAATGTATGAAATTGGTAAAGGAGGAAATATATTCTCATAAAAATTCGTGGAAGGCAAATGGACTAAGGAGGATACAATGCAATGGGCTTTCCAAACGGATTATCTTGTTTTCTTATTGTTTAAAATGTTATTGCCTAAACTAAATTTGCAAATTACAAATTATTACAACTTCATGACAGAAGACGTATCTGATTATATATATTTAATAAAGTATTATTTCATTTATTGTTATTCCATATATTGTCGCGTCCATCACAATCACAATATATATGAAAACTAAACACTATTTTTATTGTAAAGCTTAGGTTGAAGGCACACATCACAAATTGTAAGATAAGGACGTTTTGGTTTCGGCCCTTTGTAGAGTAACCTAACTACTTAAAAATGCTCTTTGTAATTTATTTAACACAACTGGCAAAATTAATCGTATTCAAAGATATATACATACAAAATCAAAATAACGTGTTTCACTTATTACGAGGTATTTATATTTAATTAATTAGGAATTTTGTAAAATTCATTTATTTTTAACGCCATTTTTGACGGGTACGTCGTTACGGCCTTTAAAATGCAGCATAGTTCCAGTGATACCCAATGCAGCTGCTATTCTTCGTCCAACTTCTCCTGGGACCACCCTGATATGGAAAGACAATGAAAAATCAATAAATATGAATAATCTCAAACGAATTTTATGGTTCTGTTACCGTTACTGCTGTTTACTTTACATTAACTAAGTAAAATCTTACATCTTAAGGATGATGAGGAGGTAGACATATCGTGGGATGACAACTTGTTCTTGATTGGTCAAAATTCCGGCCACTATATCGTTAACAACGGGTTCTGGGGGAAGAATGGCAATGATTCTGGAACAAATAAACAGTAAAAGAACAAAATTACGTAACTCCAAAGCATTTACATAATTCTAACGATTGGTTACTCCACAGCTAATTACTTCTTCGCACCGGCAATCGTAATTAGTCACTAATTATGTGTGCTGATTGATATCGACTTACTTGCTTCTTATTCCGTCAAACATGCCAGTATTAATATAATAGGGGCAAATAACGGTGGTGTGGATTTTGTCATGTCCGGGCTCGGCCTGAAAATACATACAGAAGTAAATAAAATCACGATCACATCTTGCCATACATTTTCAGAAAGTGTAAGCTTAAGATAACCAAAAGTCAGAAAACATTTCCTTTAAAATAATTAGCAGTTTGAACATATCAGTTACATAACGGGGTTTTTGCTGTTTTACGATCAATGCAAATGTAACCAGCATTATAATTATAGTTACTAATGTAGGCAACATTTGCATTGTGCATTTTTAGTAGAATGTAGTATGCTCTAACTTTTTAAAAAATGTCTTAAGCAAGCAAGCAATCATAATATCAACTTCATTGTATTTGGATCCCCGTCGCATTATGTCATCTTTTTATGTAGCATTAGGTTTGTAAGTCATCAGAGTTCCTAGCTAAAATTGTGACGACATTAAGACATGTGTAAGCAATAAAGAATATATACAATTGCCTTTAAAAACTCTATTTTACTGATCGTGGGTGACTCGCGAGGCTAGTTCAACTGCTATGTATCTCATCCTCCTAAAGAGTCAGTAAAGATATTACGTGTTGCCGTGTTGCATAAAACACACAAAGTGCGTTACTCTCATTTGACGAGTTTGGTATGATATTGCAGCATGACACGACATCAAATATGTTGAGCAAGTTCTTGTGACACACACGTGCAAATTATTTACTACGCTTGCATCTAACTGCATGTTCTTAGCTAACTCTTACTTGTTTTAGATGTCTAATCAAATGAGAAAACGTGGATAGAGAATTTATGCAAAATCTACCACATTCTAGGTAAACTATTTGGGCCAGGCTAAAGATTTGTCAAGACTCATTTACTCTATCGCGTATAGAAAATGCAAAACAATACCTAGTACATTACCATTTATTAAATTCCTAAGTATTAAATTGTCAGAGTCTTATTAGTGGTTAACTGCGAGCGCTAAGAATACTTGTGTAAGGCTGGTAAACTTAATAAATAAATGAGGGTTTTCACATAGCTGGCAAAATTAAGTTACTATATAATTACATACAATGATACAATGCAATTGTATTTTAGACACATAAAGTTCAAAATATGATAGTAAACTTGGTAAAAAATATTCACTTACTCTGAGTTCATTTTGAAGAGACTCGTTTAATCCAACGGCAGCGTATTTAGATGAACAGTAATCAACAAGGCGATTGACTCCAATGAGTCCAGCAGTTGAAGCAATAGTTACTATATGTCCATGATTTTCTTTTAGCATGTCAGGAAGGAATGCCTTCACAGTCTGTTTATAAAAAAGACAAAATAATTGTGATTAAGACCTTACACCTAGAATTTAGAATAGAATTAAGTTAAAACGCATTGTTATTGTTTATAAACAATAATAATTGTATGCACCTCAAGCACAAAAAACACTTAGGTATTGTTAGCGATAAACGTTTGTCATGAGAATATTTGTTCTTCATTTCACAGCTCACTTAGATTTTAGTACTTTGTTAGCTAGCCACCTAATCGTACAAAATCATATACTAGTGACTAATTGGTGTCGTTAAATCCAAATCCAACGCTATTTTATCTTTGATGCTTACTTAAAAACTTACATAGCTGGATAGGTATAGTCTTAATTGATATACGAATATGGTTAATTTAATTGTTGTATTATTTAATTCTATTGTAAATATTTACGCATAAAATTGTATGTATCACCTATGTATATGTACTATGTACACTACTGTTTTTACATAATAATCCATGTCAAGTACTCCATTTTCTTCAAGACTAGATTTCTAATGTTTACATTGATTTACATGATGTTACAATGTGGGAATTTGTCTCATGTAAACAATTACCTGTTGTGTAGTATTCTGGAAACAAACTAATTGAAAGTAAAAATGTTGCTGTGTATTTCAACCTCAACGATAACGATACCTGCTAGCGCAACCTCCTAATAAAAAGACTACTGTTTAAAATGCGATTTAAGTAGTGCAAGGATTATAATGTCTAAATCTAAATTAAACAACTAACCACAAAGCCAAGCCTACTAGTTATTACTACCACAAGATCATTTTATTACATAACCATGAACGGGAACTAATGTACAAAAATGTAATCTAAAATGCACCTGGGAATATTTATGCCTTCCCAACTCCCAACTACCTATTGTTTGTGAATTGTGATGTATAAGAGCTCATAATAAAGTCTCAGTTTGTATACACGTCCTTGCAGAAATTCCCCTTTTTTCTTAACTGGGTCAAGTCAAACTATCTTCACATTTTACTTACAGTAATCTTCGCGCTAGTCTTAATTCCTGCCATGATTGAATCAATAATTATTATTTATGTTGTTAAATAACATGCACTATATTGGAATATGGGAAATCTGTTTATATTATCCTCTTTCATGTTGAAACTGTGATTATCTTATAAAACATTTCTCATAGGTATATAATGTGTAGTATACATACCTAAAATACAGATACAACACAAGCACCTAAGTAAGTAAACAAAATTAATAAGTAACGTAACAAGAGGTATTTAGTACATATCTGTATTTGTTAATTGTAGATGAATTAGCTTGATATTTTAATGTTTTATGTAATATCATCGGACAATGTTTCCTTAAAATCCCATTATGGCATATATATATGTCTTTGTAAGTATGGTAAAGCACCGACAGTTAGAACTAGAGTACCTACTGGTATTTAGGTAATGCATAACCGTGTCTTTCGTTTCACTTTTTGATTTCACTGTGTATAAATTAACTACATCAAAAAGTGAAGTGGGTGAGTCAAGGAATGGGAAAATTATTCATATAAATGCTAAATTCATGTCAAATGAAAAACACATTAATCAGCTCACATCACATTCTCATAGTTTCAGTCAGCAATTTTATACACGACTGCTGAAAACTTTGTCGAAAAGCAAATTGGACGTAATCCTTACATCTCAGAATACAAGTTGTCTCATTACACGCATTGTTACTCATGTGTAGGCATTGCGTTTCAATCGCAAAAGTTATTGTTGTTGTTTTATGCTTTGTTGCATTCAAAATGGATATTATTTAATGATGCCTTTGGTCACCTACTTACTTACTTATGTTTATTCAGCATCCTCCCTATTAAAAATTTACACAAGTCACCGCTACTTGCGTCCAGGCAGTTTTTGCTTACAATCTTTGCATCTTTTGTTCGAATTTCCTTGTATTACCTTTCCAAAACTGAATGGGCAAAAATATTCGTGCTATTAAAAGTGCAAGGTATGGTGTATTTGTATACGTACATACACTAATCTTATGCTTAGCTGTTTATATAATCAAATAATCCATGCAAAAACTAACTAATTAATTAAAGTGTTGGCAAAAACGCCATTGCTCAAGGATAGTGAGATGATACAGTATACAGTACTGAAATATCCTATCGTTATATTCCTAAACTTGATATTGGTCTCTGTATATCTAATTTGCATATTACGTACCTATTCTGCAACGTGGAGTGAGTTTGAATTAAAATCAAAGATGTAAAATGTTCTTGGAATCTCGAAAATGTTCTTTTCAGCATAAGTAATAAGTTCCGCAAGAATCTTGTAGCTTCTTATACATATACACAATAATTATAACATGAATCATACCTTCGATTAATTTGGCCTTGTTAGGACAACATTATAAATGCAATATCTATAGAGAGCTAAAGGTGCCCTCTGCACAGAAAACAAGCCTAAATATTCAACGTAGTTGGATTTGATAGTTCCTCATCTGTATATATATCATTATTCATTACATCTACTATTACATTATAGGTACCAGTTACTGTCACTATAATAATAATATAAAGTCTAGCCGCATTATTGCATAACTAAAAAATGAAAAGACATTGATATTCCTACCCAATGTAAAGTGCAAACGATAAAGGTACCTTAATAAAAGCTGCCTTTAACTAAGAGATGATATAGGCACTAAAAAGTTGATATTGATTACTAAAATGTACATAATATTTTATCTACCTGTTTACGTTACATAAGAATCGTGTTCAATGTTTACTATACGATTATTCCTTCGTCTTAGCTTTGCATGTCTTAATGATTACAGTATACTTGCCAGTCCCTAATTTTTTAAGGTGTTTTGTTTAGATGTAATAGTAATATTTTATCGGTACCTACGTAATAGAGAGGAGAGAACTATTCCAAATGCTCATGAGAAATCCTATAACGATTAAGATTATAGGAAAAACCTTGTACACACGAACTAACTACTGTCCTTACAATTTGTCATTGTAATGATGATGTTACGTATAAACTGGTAGGTCAACTAAACAAGCCATTTTAAAACTAATCACTAAACGTGTGCAAATTATTTCTCAGATTGGGTTTTGGAAAAATTACAACATTAAATAATATAGTAATTGCAGGAATTTAATGTGCGAAAATTGTAGACTTACCCAAAAGTTAGACAATGTGTTAACTTGGAAAGTTTTCTCAATTAACTCGTCAGGAATATCTAGAAATTTCTTTCCGCTAACGATTCCAGCATTGTTAATCAGAATATCAACTTTACCAACTTCGGATTTGACTTTAGCTGCAGCTTCGTAAATGGAAGCCCGGTTAGATACATCTACGGTGTAGCCGTGGCATTTTCCTCCGCAGGCACGTATCTCCTTAACAGTTTCGTCATTCCCTAAGGAAAGTAACGAATAAATTAGCTTACTGTAAATTAAGATTGTGATCATAATATAATTCAATTTCAAATGATACGTGAATTTTCACAATATTAAAATGTACCTATCAACAGTCTACAGTACAGTAATAATGTGGTGATACCTGTAATTGTATATTGTAAGTAGTGGAAATACCTTATTAAAATAAGTCGTAATTCGTATATAGTAATTGCAGAGTGTAACTATACATATGCAACATGGCCATTGTTGAGCTATTCTATACGTAATATGTATCATGTAATACATAAAGCAATATAAATGTTAGCTGCTATCACATATATGTGTTGTGTAGGTGCTTATGCTTTTAGTGTTTAGTTTACAGCTTAAAAGTTGCAAGTAATTGTAATTGTATGTGTAGGCGATGAGCTTCTTATTACACACTACATACACTCCACTACCATAATATACACACAAGTCATGTAAGATTGCTCATGAATGAAATAACTCTTTTGTAATTTTAATCTTATCCTTTCGTTGCCCATATGAATTAAGAGTGATTGAAAGGGTCTCAAAATTTGTATTACTATTTATTACAATTGCAATGCAATTGCAGCATGAAAAAATCTCACTAAATTAAGCTTGCTGTTCATATAAAAGTAGTGTATAGAAAATAAATTAATCTATATAATTCGTCGGCCAATGCTAAGTAAAATCTTTGATCCTTACTAAAATTCACAATTACCTTATTGTTAATCTATTCGTGTGAGACGGATTCCTTAATACTTTTTAACCTTGCTAGCATAGTGATGAAAGCAGTTGAATAATACACTATACCACACCACAATGAATCCACGTGGATGCATCTGAATGTGTTATTACAATTTTACATTCTAAATTCTAAATGTCTAGGGCAATACTTTTATTTGTAGATGCATTACTATGGATGGCTTGCTTTTTATTTGAACTTCTTATTTGTAATTGTAAACTGATTGCGTTGATATTTCAAATATAATTATATTTATCTATGCTGTATAAAATAATTAATGCAAATAAATTTTTATACATTAAGCAAACTACGATTACCTTGTTACCTGCATTTTGGATGATGGATAATCATATAAAATCTTATATTACTCCCGAAATTAACTTTTTTATGGTTATATTATTATTGTACGTTGCTGTATGGAATAGTTGGCTTTGTAAAGTAAATTAATAGAAACATTGCCTAAATACATTTGCTATAATTATAAAAACGAATTCACAGTTTGAATTGATAGTATAATTCGTGAATTAGTTGCATGAGTATAGTTTATCACTACATTTGGCACTACTTTGAATGATTTGTTACCCTATTCTGCATTACAGTAATTTTGTTTGACAAGTGAACTGTAATCTTAATTTTATACGTAGACGCTGTATTGTTGTAGACTAAAGTGTCAATATACACACAAATATTACCTACGAGGCTAGGTATGCATATTATTATAGTATCTGTACAGTAAATAGTCCGATAGATATGAAGCCTTGTTCATGTTTCATGTACTTACATGTAATTATTTACTTAATTTATTAATGCTGATTACACTGATTACAATTTACGTTAGTTATATAAATGCTTCTGCAAACAAAAATCTCTATAATTGAATAGTATACAGAATAAATAGTTTGTCAATTACCAGCTGCATTAATATCCCATGCGACAATTACAGCTCCATGCTCCAATCCCAGTTTCTTAGCCATGAGACGCCCGATTCCTGAGCCAGCGCCAGTAACCAATACAATTTGTCCAGACACATCCTTGTATCTGAATCTTCTTGGAATGAATGTAAGAACGACAGCAACAATAATCCCCCAGAGTGCATATAGAATAGCTGCCCCTAGTTCCTTGAAAGTCTCCAAATCCGCTTCGAAGTTACTCTTGGCCATGATTCGTCTCTCTATGATATATTTAGTTTTATCCACAACTGGACATAAATTGTGGCTATTCAAGTTTTCGTTTTTAATGAGAACATTGTTGTTGGTATTGGCATTGGTACTATTGCTGTTGTTCTTAATGTTGCTATTATTTATCAAATTGTTGCTTATGTGAGTTTTGTTATCCCTATTGGTAATTATATCGTGTCTGCCGAAAAATTCTTCTCCGAGAAACCCGTTTTGATTTTGTTTCCCTTTCGGGTTCGGGTCTGAGTTGGCAGAGTTTAGAGTATCGAAACGAACCGACATGTTTAGGCTGGTTCTGGTATTTTCTATTGATCCGAAATAGGGTGCAGAATGCAGCTCAGTATCAGGAGCAGAATGGAGCTTTGTTTATGTTAAGCACGCAATGTAGCACACGAAAAGCAAGTCTTAAACTGACACAACAATAACACACACAAAAAGCAAAGGCCAAGCTGCAGTTCTGCCGTTCACTTTTGTAAATTTCTAAACAAGAGTTATAATTAGGTCTGTAGTATCAGTATTCTTCATTTATGACGTACATAAATTTAAGGCAAACATAAATTGTTAATATGTCCAAGTTTCAACCACTTTGAATTTAAACCGTCACTGTTTACGAACTAGATAAGAATGAATTTTACATAGAACGGCAATCTATAAATATAGGTAGTAAAAGGGAAATATTTTTTCCTTCCAAGTATTTAATAACTAATGGACAGGTAGGCTTAGGTTTTGTATGTTTACGAACGACAAGTTATAGCTCTAAGGATGATTAACATGGAAATGAACTGAAAGGAAGTCCCACAGTATATGAAATTATACTTCTTGTGTGCTTGACCTGTCCGTTGAGACTAAAGCACAGAGACAGTTATACATTTGTATGTATGAGAATAAATGAATATTAAATTAATATTGTCTGCTTTCTTAAAGATAATTACTTATGTAAAAATAACAGGGAATTATTAAGTATATCCTCTGTGGTTGTAGTTGTAGTAAGTTCGTAAGTAGTTTAAGGATGAACTCATGAGAGGACTATTGTTGTTAGCTAACAGAACAGAACAAGACACTGTAATCTCATGTGAAGAGTGTCAGAAGTCAGAGTGTGGATGCCAATTGCAGAATTATGAGTCTTCCTCCCTACTCCGTACTCTTCGTAGACTTTGTCACACAGACACAACACAGTAGAAACTAAAGCTAACTAAAGGTATGTACACTACAGGTATAAGCTTAGAATGCTAACAGTCTCACGGTTAGCACGTAATAAACTCAGAACTCAACTAAATATTCTCTTTGTGCATACAATATATGTACATAGCTAAATAGCAAAGGCTCACTAACCATAGTAAAGGTACGACAAGGCACTAGGCACAAGGTAAAGCCAAACTAAGCGCAAGGTACACCACAACAGGCTGTATTACATCCAGGTAGGTTGGTTGGTTAGTAAATAGCTAACATAATTACAGTATCTACGTGCATTCACTATTCACATGTTTTCCTATGCATAGAATACATTCTGCTTACAACTTGAAATAGTGAAACATTAAAGCAACAATGCAATGGCATTGGCAATCAAAAGCACAGCTTTACTCGACGGACAAAAGCTTTTGTATTTGTAGTACCTACAGATCTACACAGTTACAAGTAAATGTTATAGCGTGCAAATACGAATGCGATTATATCATAGTAAGAATTTTGTGGCTACTTGGTTTCCATACGATACTAGTAACAAACTGTTGCAAATCGCTCATAGATCAACAACATGTTTCTATTACAGCTTTTCTATACGTAAGATCCACTTTTGGGCTCGTCACAAATACTTCTATAAACTATAAACTGATAAGCTAAATATATGTATTACTAATAATGAATGGAGCTAGGAAAAGGGTGTTTGTTTTAAATGTTCTTATATTATACGTACTACCTGAAGTAACTATAGGTATGTGCAATGTACAGATAAGTAAATTAGTACACGAAGCGATCCAACGTAAATGGCACAAAAAACCTACTCCTGTATTCCATACACTAATGCCCAGTTCCAGTTTTTAATCTAATACAATACATTAATTGTGCTTGTAAGGATTGGAATATTCATATTCAAACCCTACCGTCTATAAAGAAATGTTTTTCGCAAATGAAAATCGTATATACAATAGACACTATATAAGAAACATAATTGCAAGTAACTCATTAAAATATACACTTTAATCTCTAGTTAGCTAAAATCATTAATTAATAAGTATGTGTAAAAGAAATATCTCTATAAGGTACACCTATAAGGTCCTACGCCAGAATTCCTTATAAGCACAAGGGGCTACACAGAGTGCAAACGTCTATAAAGAATATTCTGCCGAATTGGCTAAAATGGTGTCCCTTATAGCGATATTTCCATTATGACATGCATTTTGCCTACTTGTCATTTACATCAAGATATGTTTCTTGTCTGAAAATCTCTTTTATAAGGAATTTTTTGGGAAAGAAATCCTATTTGTTTATTTGATTTATGAGTACCCTAATAATTTTTTATTGCTAATTCGTAACCTTGAACACTCGTAATATTTATGCTCCTTTAGCCCGTAGACACGCTTTTTATCTGTTTGGAAAGAAAGAAAATTTCCTGACAATACCATTGCATTGTTACCAGTTTATGAGAACCACGAAGCACCTGTAAATGCATAGCTATACATACTCATTAAAAATTTAGGGACTTTCTACTGGTATGGTCCACTATCTGTAGTAGATATTTAATGTTTAAGATCTGGAAAATCTGGTTTTAAACTAAAATTGTATTAAGCATTGTCTTCTGAATTGGATGATGATAGTCAACGCACACGACATATTATTAACGATAGTAAAACTGTCGTTAATGCATCATTAGGAATCAGGAACCTATATTAAGTATGCAAGTCGTTTAATTCTAGATTTTCCATGCTTGATTGCATATTAAAATAAAGTATCGTGTGCATACATTTGTAAATGTTAAAAAGTAGCTTAACAATGGATATTTCCTAATTAAGTGACACTGGTAGATTGTTTGGCTCAACATAAATGATGACGTGAGAAATATTTTTTTCTCCGTTGCATTGTGCATAAGAATAGTTTTGCATTCTTTTGCATAATTTGCGTCAGTCTGATTCGAAGGCCAGACACTCTAGAGTAGCCAAATTAGAGATGAAGAGAATGGAGTTAGGGGCTTTATGAACAAGCTATAAGTATACCTACTTTTGTATAACAATGACCCTGGTCTAATGTGACTGGAGGAAGTTAAGAAATTATACTAGAGCTTTCCGGATTAATTTACTTATCTTTTTTGTGTTCAAAATACTTTTTGAGATTACTATATTAGGTAAAGCGCTAGTAATTGTCAAGAGATTTGACAAATTTTTATTGCAGTACTTATCCGAATGATTTTTAGATGATGACACATACACATCCAGATTTATAAGATACGTTCACAAGCATAATTGTTATTGCACACGCATAAAAAGTCAAAGTACTCTGCCTTGGCATTGCAACAGCTTAGAATATTTAGAGACAGATAGTTTGAAACAAGAATTGCATTATGTAATGCGAAATAAAGAATCGTGCTCCTTTAGCTACACGCTGACAGAATATGTGTTGCTGTTAAATAAACACACTTTTACATATTATAATGCTCAAATGATCTAAGAATCTGGCAATGGAAACCTCCTTTACTGTACTGTATTGCTAATGCGGACCTTTACCTAGTGACTGCTATAATATAAAAGATTACATAGATGCTATACCTATATAGTAGTCAGATGTAGAGTAAGTTTATCTATACTGCAAATATACGCATTATATAATACTTATATGACATGTAATTGCATTTGAAAGTACGTCTGAGACAAATGATTCTTTAATCTGCAGTAATATGCAAAAGTATGTGAAGAGTAAGAGTCAAGAGTGAATTCTTTTGATTACATATGTATATTACCTGTTGGAGCAGTATGTGGCATTTTTCATAACAGATGCAATAGTATGATGTTATGCAATTGTTAATATCACGTACACATAGTACGTATACTCATAGAACATAAAGATGAAATGGAAAGAAGGTGAAGTTAAGTGAAGCGAATAGCCAAGTGGACTTCTCGTCGGTATAACTAATCGTAGAGACTGCGTAATCTTACAAGACAAGTATATTTGTTACAAAAATGTAGCTGTGGGCCATGTCATCAAGTTTGCCGAATGTCGATGTACTACTTTACGTAGGTATACTGCACACAATACAACTCATGCAGTATCTACAATCTTTGCTAAAAATTAGTGTTGCCGACAAGATAAGCAAACTAACCCTTACAAGATCTCGCCTATACTAATAACACTTGTTGCATTGCTGTATACGTTAAATTGGCATGGAACTATGAAACTCTCTATTGGCAAATACTGCAATGCTTGCTCAGATCAGTTTCCGTATTCCGAAATGTATGGATACAAAGTTGGATATCATCATATTATCATGTCACAATTACATGTACTATAGTTAACCGTACTTAATAGTTTTATTAATTCATGAGGCTACAGACGAATCTAATTAATATTAATAATAAATATTAAAAATACGATTACAAATAAATAGTTTGAGGATGTGAGAAGCAAAAAAATAGTATTTAATTTTCGTTCTCATCTCGTCTACAGAATACTCTGGTAAATCTAAATGCTTACATTTTTCAGGAATTCCATATGGAAATGTTTTTTGGAAGTTTGTTTACAACCACCAAAATTGGCACTTTAAAACATGAATAGGTATATTGTTGATAAACGAATCAGAAAGTTTCGTACAGAATTATTTCTATAAATTCCTTCATATTTTCGTCAGATTATTTCTGGTATGAGTAATGAGTACTACTTTAGATAAATATATGTATTATGTAAATCTAAAAAATTAAATCACACCGTAATTACTACTATTTGTATGTGACACTTTTAGACACATACCTATTTATTAAAACATTGAGAACCAATGTGGAATACTGAACCGAAAACAGATTTGAATACATAAGAAATGGATAATACAAATGGCTTGGGTAGTGTATAATCCTAATACAAACTACTGGACAGAATTATCGAAGGATAGAAATCTGCATGCACAGTATTTTAAAGCTATCCAGCTAAAATTAATCTAAAGCAGACTGTATTTGACTTACATTTAAATAAGCCCTATTAATATAAATATTTTGAAAATAAATGGTTATTCCTACCTGTTAAAATGGCTGGAAAATGTTTCCCAAAATCTCTTTAGGTAGCAATCCTATCAGACAAATGAAATCCCACTGAAATGAACCCAATTCCTGAACTTGAACTGCATAAAAATAATAAGAGCTGACTGTATTTAAATTGAAAATATTTATGTTCTCAGTAAAACCTATTTATTTTACGCACATATAAAGGTTCATGAATGCCTGGAACTTAAACAGGTAACAGGGAGGTAGTAATATTATGCTTTAGGATAGCGAGTATATACCTAGTTATTATTTTGATTCATTTAATGACTTTCGTGATACTTGATGAATGGTTTGGATTTTATTGTGCAATATGTTTTCAGATGACAGTTGACAGCACACACGGCATCCAACTGAAAGTGCATAGGGATGCTATGATAGATTTGGTTGGAAATGCGAAGGACACAATCCTTCCCATGCAGAGATAATATTTAGGTAAGTTTATTGTTGCGGCTGGTTAGTGATAAGTAGAAGCTTACTCAGGAAAAATTTTATGTGAACATAACTTCTTAAGCGGCAAACCCGATACAAAGGGTTTAATTAACAGAAATTATAAATCATATTGTAATTAAGTTCTGCAAAGTTTGGCATTCATATTTCTTATTGTCCTTTATTAATTAACGAACAAAGATGACGATTGAAATAGGATGGCAGGAAAGTAGTAGGAATATTCCCCACAATTTGTTAACGTAAATATTTACAGCATAAATATTTCTTGAGGATTATACCAGTATTTTACTTCCCTTTTTGCAAAAGTAATCAAATACGGAAATGTGTCGCAAGCTTTAGAAGGTGGAGGCGCATTTTCTATATACCTGGAAAGTTTTATGACAGCTACCAATGCAGTTGTGTGTACTACGATTCTTTCAAGTGATTATCAGATCAGAGTCTCAGTTTTGAAATACTATTACTGTAGTTTTTACATCGTTAAACCAGATAGTAAATCATAGCCTAATAAAATCCACAACGACCTATGGAAGCTAAAAACGATAATAAATTCCTATAAAAACTTGGGTTATAACCAACATCCATAAAAATCTACATATAAAGTAAGCAAAGTAAGTAATCAAATTCTGGATAGTAATTCTTACTGATAAATAACCATTTTTGTTGGTTCTAGCATAAATGACTATATTGATCAGATCAATTTATGGGCTAGTAATCGGGATCGTAATCAGCATCCTTGAATTACAATTAGACGAGAGTCTAGATTTACTAGGTAGCTTACAAAAAAATGGCATTGGGCACGTTAAAGCTACTTTTACATGCTATTTGGACTACTTATAATTATAATTAGTTGTGAATCTTGCCTTATCTGTAAATAATAATTATCTGTAATATACAACAGGTTTTCCAGGAATGGGAAACTATACACGCGTTTAAATACATCGAAAGCATAGTAATTAATAAGTTTGCAAATAATCAACGTATCTCTAGATGTCCGGGTCAAGACAAAGGTACCAAAAATATAATTAGGATTCATTTGGGTTCATCAATTTTTAACCCAATCTAATTTTACAAAAATGCTATGTATTCTACTTAATAACATAAAATAATAATTATTTTTCAAGTTTTTTCGTTTATCTCATTCTTTACATTACAATTTAGATTCATTTTTCCCATGATGAACAAATTATTTTACGCAATATTCCCATAAAACATAATTTATTAATAAATCCATAGTTCCTTTCTATGATTATATAAACCGAATGTTTCAAAGGACGTCAGCAGATAAAGATTTAAATACATGCTGGAGGGACTTGTAATTAAAGTTATTTGAGTTCAATAGAAAATTTGAAGGCAGAAAGTAGTTTAAGAAGCTAATTCTACTGTAATATTTAATTGGAATGCACGAGTATCCCACTCATGGAAACCTATAAGTAAGTACACCTGACTGAAACAATTTTCTGGCAAAAAAGTGTCGGAAACCTTTGCTACATGTTGGCTGTAATAGTACTTTGCTTTATTACTTAAGTGTGGCCGATACGATTACTGGATATATTACTACATTATTATGTAGCACAGATGAGCATAAAAGATAGCTAATTTTTTACTAAAAACGTCAGTAGTTCAACACAAACCAAAACAAGTACCTATGGTATTGCTGTAATTACTACATAAAGGTTATAAGGGTGAGATTTTCCTGGATTCAGTTGTTACCCAGACAGAAGCCATATAGGTATTATACAACAAACGCTTAAATCAACCACTTCTTAAACACGAAATGATTGAAATGAGAACATTTAGATCATTAATACTATCTATATATGGAATTGTGTGAGAATCTGAAAATTACACATGTGCAAAATTTTTGTTACACGTGCATTATACAGCAGATATGGAGATGTCTGCTGTACGTAATCGTAAGGAAAATGTTTATTCGTACATTCGTACATAATTATAATAAATATGACCAGAAAACAATTTGGATTAAATATTTCCTTTGTGATAAATACAGTAATGGTAAGCATTTAGAAGTTATCATAATATGCATAGATAGATAAGTATGCTATGACAATTTCCAATTATCCGCTAAATCCTTAAATAACTATAGTACAATATATATTTGACATTTCAAGACTCATATATCTGCGATGTACCTTTAATATGTAATATTGAAAGATACCTCGATACCTACATAGCCTGTGTGCTTAATTTAGATCGAGACTACTCATATACATATAAAAACGCTTTTCATAGGAAAAGCATTGTTGGCAATTTTCGTATTGTTAATTAAATAGAAGTAATCTATAATGGCTTGTAATTAATCGGCACAGAATTTTACTGAAAAGGTCACAGAAATATAATTTAGCAGATTTACTTATTTTGGCACATTTTCATATTTTAATTTACTGATTTTGCACCTTAATTTACTAAAGTTAGCACTCGCACATATAATTCATATTTAATTAGAAAATTATCAGTCAAAAAATTTATTGATCGAATCTTCGTCTTTATCAGTCACTATTCACTATTATAATTTACCACAGCATACTTGCTTGGACCAGCCATACATCATGCGGGAGTTAGAATTTAAAATGACAGAAATGGAGAAACAACCAAATCGACAAATGAATATAGTAGGGGATATAATAGTTAAAAGTATGATACATATTGATTAATATCTACATGTTGTTATCATAGTATTACCATTTCTTTGGTGCATTATCGCTGTGTAGATGTAGATGGTAATATTATGGATAACACAATATTCCAGGTTCAAACGATAACTCAATACGTTATCCTTAGCATGCATAAAATTACCTACTATTATTATAGATATTATAGATTACTTCCTTTATGCTCTATGTATCGGCACACTGTATGTAAACGAACAATTTAATGCAATATTACACTGTGGTACGTGTATTGATTCTATGGTGCTGATTCAGTAAGTCAAAATACAGCCTAGTGCCAAAGTAAGTAATTCTGCTAATTTATATTTCTGTGACCTTTTCAGTAAATTTCTGTGCCAAATAATAATAAGTCATCTATAATCTATACTAATGCTGTTGTATAGATAGATACATTTATTATTTTTTCTTACGATATACAGATGTAGTACTATTTACGAGTCGAATTGAAGTGCATAGCACATGGTAATGACCTATGCATTGAATAGAATTTGCAAATAAAAATGCAATGATTGGAAATATTTATCTGCCTATACTTCAACATGTAGGGCCAAGACAAAAGCCATGAACGCTCCTACTCCGTCTATATCTCTATCTGTGCCGATGCATGCTATTACGATTTTAATGTGTTCTAAATGGAATTGTACATACGGATACATACAAATATGTGTTTTTGCTCTTTGAATTCGCATAGTTTAATTTGATATTTGCACATTGTATGCCATAATTGATTTTATCGAATACTTCAATCAAAAACAAATCTCTGTAATGTTAGGCTGTTCAAGATTATATTGTACTAGCCCGTAATAACTATGGCCAGTGGCTATTATTTATTACTTTGTATTTATCTTCTATACTTACTCAATCCAGCTTAGGGAACGGTACAGACAGAGTTCTATCCATTCTAATCTTTTGTGGTGAGCTCCAATCATTACTCAATATATTGGTAACATTACATACAATATTTAGGCAAATGAATCGTAAATGCAAAAACTGTCGAGAATTGTTGCTTTGCAGATACCAACAATATGAAATATGACAAATCTACGAAATAAAATTTTTAAATACAGATAATACAAAAAAGATGTTGATATTATGTAAGGTTAGTAATTTAGTGACCAAATTGTTGGTTTGGGAAAACATTTTAAAGGTACATACGTCCTATACCAGATATACTTACACTAAAATTATAAAAAACTGAGCTTGCATGTTGAATGGTAATGCTTTACATACGAGGCTATGTAATGTAATTGTATATGTAAGGTACAATTAGTAATACTTAGTACATCTAAAATATTTTTGAGAAACTACATGCCAATTTTATTCTACATTATTGTAAGTTGTAAAAGGGAAATGAAGCAATCATCACGTTCACATTCTTAACCTTATCAAGAATTGTTTCACATTGTACATTATGTACTTGTACTTAGTACTATATGAAATACATTCATTATGTACGACACCTGGTTCTCAGGCATTTTTATTGCTTTTTTGTGTATTAAATATTATATAACCTACACTCTTTAGGTCTGTATGTCTGTAGTATCAATTCTGCCCTTTAATTGTCTTAAATGTACATTAAACTCTGGCATTAGTAGTTTTTATAACCCAATGTGTAATGTGATAATTTGATTTAGCTACTAGTAAACATCTTTGAGAATTTTACTAAATAATTCACAATGTGTATGAACTTCCAAGTACATACACCTACTGTAGGTACAATACAATAAGCTGAATATAATGATTTTAGCATATTACAACTGCAAATGCACAAATAAGCAAAGCCGACTATGAAATTATGCTAAGGATTACTAAGTATAGTATAGTACATATGGATATTATAAATCGTATTCAAGAAAGCATGAACCGTATCTTATGAATACATACTACCTATGTAATGTATTTATTTCTTGTATAACTAGATACTTATTATGTGTATTTTAGATTAGATTAAAGAGTAGACAACATAATTTATGTAGTACAATATGAGTACAGTAGTCAGTTTAACCCAATGGATATACATAATTTAATTAATGAATTATATTTATGGATGCGGACGCAGAGTACATTAAGATTTAGATACTGCTGCCGATTATCTCTGTATGTTATGTTATGTACCTACTGTTTACTATACTATCTTTATATTTAGATAGCGCATCATGTCGCTATTATCTACTACTTGCACAAATAAGACGATAAAGGTTATTGCCACGCAAGCAAGTAAGCAAGTAAATTAATAAGACTTAAATGAATGTAAATATGTTTTGTAACTTTTTATTTAGAGTGCCTTGCATAAACATTTATGGTATAGTGTTTACTTGTACCAGAGCTTAATTACTAGCTTAATAGTCAATGTTTCATATCAGTAAGCTGAAAAAGGTTGTAGTGTACACATTGGTTTCATTAAAGAGCTAATAGGTATTAAAAAAAAATTACTTCAATTTGTAAATGATCCAACAAATTATCATTGTAATATAGGTTTACACCCTAGCTAAAGTACAAATGATAGCTATTTAACTACTTACTGTTAAATATGTAGCTAGAAAACAATTAAATGCATAGATTCCTCAAGTTATTTCCTGATAGACACATGTCATGTCACGCTAAATATTTCTAAGTCAAGGTGCTTTGAGGCATGTGGCTATTTATAGCATATTAAATATATGCAAAACAAAAGATAGTAGAAGTTATATAACAATATTTGATCTCTGATTCTACTTTTACCTTGTCTCTTATCATATTACTACTATTACATTACTAAACAAGCCCTGCTTACAGCGTTTGCATTTTTGTCATATAAAGCCAAGCACTATAAATACAACGTACACCATACATATTTAATGTGTTGAGCTACGGAAGCGTAACATCTAAAATGTCACGTACTCATTTTTATGAAAATGACACAGATTTGTTGTACACGGATGTCCCTATTGTAGAGGAAATGTTATTTGCTAGGATGTTGATAAGATTGATGGTAAAAGTAAGTAGGTGTAGGTGAAAAACACTATTTAAAGGACAGATTTAAATATGTCAATGCGTAATATATGAAGAAATTTTTGCGGTTTATTTTTAGTGAATGAAAATAATATTCTATTGTATTATTTTATGTATGTAAACAGCTTTATGCGAACAACCGGTCTAAACACAATCTAATCCAATAAAATGTTTTCTAAATGCTTGCTTTATCTGCCCTTATCTGCCTAAAATAAATTTAGTTGAGCAGTAATTGGTCTTTTGCCGTAAAAATAACTATTTACTTAGTTCTTTACATAAAGACTTCTTAAATTCGCTTACAATAATTAAAATCCTAATTTAATGCTGTAATTAAATTGGATAAGTTATATTAGCACCTTGGAGAGAAGATTATTATAAATATGCTAATACTCAATTTGAAAACTATAGGAATACATCCTAAGTACTATCTACTTAAATATGTAGTACAGTTGTTAAATAGCAGTGCTGAGTCGTTGAATATTGAAGAATTAGCTCTAGTTAATTATTATAAATGTTTTACACTGAAAGTGAAAATAAATATGTTATCAATCAATAGTTATTCGTACTTATGGTCAAGGTCAAAATATGAATTATCATTTATATTCAATTCACAAATATTTGGCAAGACAAAACTAAGTGGCGGAACTAATCGCAAGCTTAGGTATGCACTGATTTTAAGTGAGTTAGCGATAAGTACGTATTTATAATAAGTAGTACTAATAGTAAGTGCCAGTACCGATTGTTTCATATACAAACGCTAGTAATATAATATTAACTATGGGTCATTTCCAATCATTTATTTATAAGCAATTAATGTAATTAATGTTCCGTACCTAGAAATAGTTAGTTATTTCATTGTCATTAACTATTAAGAAAATCAGTCATAAGATAAAATGCCTGTATATACTTTTACATACTTCATAAGCTACGGACCAATGTATATGCAGATATGTAAAAGTATCTAAACATCTTATACACGGGCATTTATGAAAATTTAAGCTGATTCATTTGTATGTAGCATTATATTATATTAGTACTGCACATATCGCTTTACAAATTATAGTAGTACCTAGTACCTTAACTATGTGTAGTTAGTACATTACATAATTGCTTACCAGTTACAACTGAAGGCACGTATTGTTTCTCTTATGCAAATAGGACGAACTGTCTGTACTCGTTTTTGCGGTTTCCTTATGATTCCTAAATGTGACCACCAGACCACAAGTTGACTTTTATAAAATATTTAAAAGAGCTTGACAACTTTTATTTCTCCGTTTCCAAAGAGGAAGGCGGCTTAGAAATGGACACTATTAGTGTAGCATTAAGTAGCAATCTGTAAAATTAAATGAAGTTCAATTAATAAGCATATAAAGGCAAAACCTTTAATGCACTTGAAAATGTAATCAAGAATAGTACATAAGTAGTAGTGCGTATATGTACATACATGTATAATATGCACGTAATATACATTTAGCAGCGAGAGCAGATAAATTGTTATTAATATAAGTGCTATCTTGAGTATTTGCTAAGCATTTTATGTTACATTTTATCTCTACCACTCACGCAGGCACATAGTGCATAATACCATCCATTGACAAATGTCAAAATAATCAATCTGTAAGTACTAGATGAAGGAAACGTCCATAGTCCAGCCCAGTTTGTTTGTTTTATGATATCTGAATAGGTAGTACTGTATACATAATTTGAGATGAAATAAAACGTTCATTTGATGGAATAAATATTAGATAGCTCTCTGCAGCACTATGATGTAAAGAATAAAAATAATCAACTTCAGTAACAAACTTAATTATCAATCAATAATCAAAATCGTGGAATTAATTCTCTAATTTAACTCGTAATTTAGCTGTAAATCATTAATATACTGGATTTGTCCCTAACATTTTTTGGATATTTCTTAAAAGGATGCTCATGTGGTATGCACTGCAGTACAATGCGTACATAATTATGGAAAATATAATGCATGTAGCATGTAGATAAATAAATCCTTATAAGTCAAATGAAATCAGATTTTACGTGTAATTTTTACTATGTACACTTAATTGCAGTGTCATAAAATAGGTAACAGAAAAATAAATGTATAGTTAGTTTCATATCAGTACATCACGTAAATTTTTAGATAGGGCATTTGCCTATAATCATATACAGACAGTCATCCTTTGACAAGCTCAACGAAATTATATTCGAAAAGGTCCAAGTAAACATGATTATTTAT
Organism: Tomocerus mixtus; assembly: GCA_034694165.1. Lineage (NCBI taxonomy): Eukaryota > Metazoa > Arthropoda > Collembola > Entomobryomorpha > Tomoceridae > Tomocerus > Tomocerus mixtus. Next base: position 16,636 of record JAQFYC010000968.1, on the reverse strand, counting down.
TTTCCAATGAAGTACTGAAAGTAGGCATCAATCACTCAACAGGCATAAGTCACAATACATCAAATAACACATACTTAAGTTACGTTACATAATTCTGTACCCTCAATATTCATTTAACTTCCCCTTAAATTAACAATGATATATTATAATTACAATAAAGTAATCTATTTATCTTAACATAATATAATATATAAATTATAAACATTACTTATTTATTGGAGAAACTGGATTGGATTGGTGATTGGAATTAAAAATTTTCTGCAAAGACGAATGGCTATAAATAGATTACGAGACACTGACAATAAGATATTATTATAATTTTAGCTTGCTTTGCTCTATTATTTATAATATTGTATGGATAGAAGGCACTCTAATCTAAAGTCTAAACAATTGCATTGATATTGTCACTGTAGTGTCAGAATTGAAGACAATTGCTAGATAATAATTTACTATATGGAGAAAAGGAGGAAGAGGCTAGGAATTGGAAATTGGAAACTACAGTAGGCATATCATACGAAAGGTACATGTTGTGTTTTAGATAATTCTTTATACATGTTGGCTTTTATCGGATTTCGTTGGCAGTATAATTGCTTAAGTATTAATTTACCACTGTAAATTGGAAAGTAGATTGTAGATGGACATTAATTACATAAGTATTACCGTACCACTATAGTTTACAGAATATTTAGTTATAGCTAGCTGAAATACCTACATTTAAAAGGATATTTTTAATACAAAAGTTCACCCTTGTGTAAATCATTATGCATTAAATACCTAACTAATACATTTAACAACTTTCCATTCCAACTCAAACTCAGAACCACAACACATTATTACAATAACACGATAAGTATCTTCTTACACAAAGTTTAACATTACTAATTACTTTAAATACTTACACGCGCACTTATGTATGTATAATATAAGGAGTTTTTTGGATTGGAATTATTGAAAATGAGTAAATCCATAATATTATGATAAGCTTTTTTACTCCTTTCCTTAGTAATAGTGATCTGATAATATGATTATTCTGTCCGTAATATACTATAATCAATTAAAGTTTTGTCTAACCATATAAGTTTAACCTACTTATTCAGCGTCATACTCTGGAAGTTTTCATTATGGTATTAATTACTGTAGTGCTCTCATTGTCAGTTCTAATTTTGCTTTTACGATTTAGTAAAAGTGAGACGTAATAATATAAATTGATGATGTAATATTGTAAGAGTGCAAATTTTTTGTCAGCCGAATTATTTGAAAGGTTAACAAATTCCAATACAACACATCAGCTTTTCAGTGATAGCGCTCCTATGATGCTTCTTGTTTATTTCTGTTTCACTTTCTTATTAAGAGCTTGTTTACGAGTGTTTTGGTCGACCTCAGGAAGATCAGAGACCTCTTTAGCAGCCTTCTTGGTCTTCTTGGGTGACTTGGGAGCAGCGAGGGCGGCCGAACTGCTACGCAAACGCTTCACATGGAAGATGGAAAATTGGAAAAGAAGATAAGATTGAAGTCCTCCAACAAGTGCTAAACCGACAACTCTGAAATAACACAAACAAATTGTCCATTTAATGAAACTGTACCGAAAAAATTAATGCTGGATATTTAGGTAAGATAAATGTGGTACACTTACCTCAATGTTTGCGAGGCAAATGGTTCAAGGCCAAACCAGAAAGTCAGGACGGCAAAAATTACCGAAAAGAAACGGGCAACAATGAAAACCACATTGCCAACTCTGAACAACCACGTAGCAGTTTGATCCTTTTCAGCAAAGTGACACAATTTTCCCAAGGCCAAAAAGACTTCAGGAACAAAATGGAATACCAAAAGAACGGTTCCAATTCTTGTCAAGCTGCAATTAAATAAAAAATAAAACATCATTTTAATAAGCATTTTGTGTCGATTTTAGCGAAATTAGTTTTTTTCTCCTTCAACCAAAATATAATTTCCTGGCAATAATAGCAAATTAACATTGTCATTTTAGTGATTAGGTAATAATTAAAAACGGCACAAAAACGACTATTCTGTGGCAACCTTACTAGGATTTCTGTTTGCTCCTTATCCAAACTCTAGGTCAAAGCGCAAAGCTCTTGAAAACCTAACCCATATTTTACTGATACCACTAATCTAACCCATATTCCCACTGCTTGCTACGCACATATGTACTAGTACCGCACTACTGTTTAAACTAAATCTGTTATCTAATGTTTAATTTAAATTCGTAACAGCAGAAATGTTGTAAAGTTAGGTGTTAATCACCAGTCCTCAACATAAATATATACAAATCGATAAAGTAGTAGAATGATCAATCAGCCTGATGACAGAACTAGTGCAGTGGAATTTAAGATACTTCTCTAAATGCATGTACAAGCAATGAATCAATATTTAATGAAATTCAATTAATGAATTAGAAAGTAGCCAACTTACTTCGTAAGGTAAGCGAATGCAACAAAAGCAATGTATACTCCAGCGGTGGTCATTTTCTGTGGGATTTCATCTCTCTTCATTCTGAGGAAGTAGATTTCTGGAATCCAGTGAAGCCAGTATGACAATTGTGAGAGCATGAAGAATTTGAGCACGAATGACATTTCAAGATGTGGAAATCCATCCCAAAGCAAGGCAATATGACTCAAGTAATTTTCTCTAGAAAGAGAAAGAAACATTCGTTAGATAAAATATTTTATTAGGTATCAGCAATATGTATAGTCTACAGTCTACGTCAATGGTATCAGCTCATAGTTTTAAAGTCCCTTCACTTCGACTCAACTAACCTTAGAATGATGTTGCTTCCCCATAACGCGGAGACGACAGCGAAAGCCAATAACTGCCCAGCGTCATTAAACTTTGAATGCCGGATTTTGCTTAAATGTAGTTTTCTTGTCACTTTATCCAGGATGTACTCTTGGACAAGGGCATGCATCACGATGGCGATCAACGTGTAGAAAAACACAGCGCAGGAATCTTTCCAGCCTACATTGTACAAAATTTCTTCTTCCATAACGAATGGGGGGCCGGTGACATTTCTTGTGGTATTGTGGTGCAGGGCAATGAACATAGAAGCCAATGGGGATGTTATCTAAAAATTCAATCAAAAAACCATCAGAACCATCTCATTTAAAATCTTTGGCATTTATAAAATCGCCATTTCCTACATTACTCCATTACACTATTCAAAATTGCCTTACTGTCCATAGGGGCTAGAACCTTCTCTTATGCCCTGGATTTTTTCTTAACAATAACCTAGTCTGAAGAATTTTAAAATTGTGCATGACCATGGCATATAAGTGTCACAACTACTGTGTTTATGAGTACACATGTGTTGCAATATTACATTTAAAAATTTGTAAGTTAATATTTAGATTAGACATAACATACCTGAAAAATAAGGCCGATTACGAAGACCATTGCGACACATGCCACAATATCGGCATGATTTTGGATGACGAATTCGTGGCTAAGAATCGGTGGATTCTTATTTCCACTTCGTCTAACTTTGACAACCATCCTGGAGAGCTGAAATTAGAATGAACCGGTGCGGGCTTCGCCGAATTCAATCCTTTACTTGGGTCAATATGTTTATCTCTCACGTAGCAAAGCGTGGCTGCTCTTTCTATTTCGTTGACCGTCGGAAACAAATGGAAAGGAAGAACTGTCTGTACTTCTTCGAATACAATCAAATCCAATCCAACTCCACCTGCACGGTCCTACAGTTCTGCACCTGTCGTGCTTATTTCTGCCGACTCTGTATATAGTAAATGTGCTAAAACGAATCCAAATCCAAATGAGCAATGCAACCTACAAACAAATACAAGAGAAATTCAGTAAATGTACATGTACATGACACGGTGTACGTACAGTACACGAATAACCACATACACAAAACTAGGTACATAGAAATTACTTGCATACAAACGCTTACTTATACTGTACACTTACTTAAACAACTATCTAATTTACTTTTGTAGTTAAGGCTATGTATTTATAAATAAATTTTATACAGGTAAAAAGGTAAAATATAAAAGTACAGGTAAACTGGGACTTACCAAACCAAATATACTGAAAAGTATCACACAATACAATCACAACACAGTATTACAGCTATACAGCTTGAAAGAATATTATTATGTACTTATAAATGTAAAGGTAGCTTTAGCTTGCAAACAAACTGCTGTTGCTTTGCTTTGTGTCTACGTCAACATCAAGTGTTCCGCCACACTACTGTGTACGTGTTCCTCCCCAACGCCACGACAGCACCCAAGTAACAAATAGCGATCCTTTTAAATTCAACTTGAAGTGAAGCAAAAATGTGGGAATCCTACTATAAAAGTATAGCTCAAGCTTTTTAGAAGTTTAGGTATAATGTAGCATTGGATGTACAATAATATTTATGGCTTTTGACAATTTTTGTCCTAAAGATTATATCACGAAAATAAATTCTTATGTGAACAAATGAAATGTGATTAATAGGATTAGGATTTAATTAGCTTTAAATATTTATGATATTTATGTATAAACATTTTGAATGAATATTTTAGTAGGCTGAAATTGCATGCAGCATAATATTATTACTGCGTTGTGTATTTGAATTACATATAGTTGTAAAGCTTAAGAAAAAAATGGACAGTCAACGTTTCTAATAAATATTTGCAAAGAAATATGTATTGTAGTAAATTGGTTCTTAAATGTGTTTAATATGCAAAAGTATATTGTTTGTGCTACTTGTATTTAAATACTACTAGTTCTTCTCGAACCTTATTCGTATGAATGTAAGAGCTCGAAAAAATAAAATTCTTGGTGTATGCTTTAACTTTTCAAATGACTTAAAGTACATGTTGGTTATACCTAGTAAATGTTCTTATGTTTTTTATCATATTTGTTTTATTAAACTGGCATGGCGTTAGAAATCTAAGGCACACATTCACTTTGCAGTGTAACACTTACAATTACAATCAATATATCGTTTACAAATCTGACAATGAGTACAAGAGTAAGTAGGCCGGCCAATAATGCTGTTTAATCTCACAGATAGAAGATAGAACAGACAAGATGTTCTGTATACACTAAAAATACATTTAAAATTGTCTCTTCTTAGTAACTAAAATAATACATGATATTTATATAATTCACTTAATTATTATATTATTTTTTAGTTCATTAAAATATTTACTAGCCAATTCGTACCGCGATAAGAAATGATTAACCTTAGATAATGCACAAAATGTGGAATAACATGATGTCCATGTTCTACGTAAATGACTCGATTTTAAAATTAGCTGTTGTTTTAAGGTACATTTCCATGTTATATCATATGTATTATACAATTATTTATATATTTATGTATCTCGATTATATAATGGTCCACTGGTTTATATACTATTTTATTATCTATTTCTACTACATAAGACCATTTATTAAGTTCATTTTTATTATTTAACATGATTGAAAATGTTTATATTATATTTAACATAATGTCCTCATAATATATATTTATTTATATATTGCATTTAACTTTAACCGTTGAAAAAACTACATCTTTTCGATATTTTTGTTATAAACTATATGTACAGAAACATTTACAAAAATTTCACACTCAGAAGAACAATTAGGAAATTCTAAACCTGTTCGCAGCAGGTGTAAAACTATATAGACAAGAAGTTGCCCTACACACTACCAAAAGTAATGATATTCTTTTTATAATTTTATCGTAATACATAAATACATACTCTTTCTTTCAAGTAATATCGTTATTTCTTCTGGCTTTTCAAAAATACAAATTGGATTGGATTGTGAAATTGTAAAGACATTAAATAGATGCTGACGATAAGTTCTCCAGGCCGACTCCATTACTTGTACATTTGAACGCATTGTTGAGCAATTTTTGCATTAGTATTGCCAGTAAAATACATTCTATTGATACAAATGGTATAAGCGCATTAATGTGGGCAGTGAAGGATTCCTTCAGTAAATTGTACACAATTCAGCTAACTTTACATTATAAGAATTAACAAGAACAAAAATAAAACAATACAATCCATATAGTCACTTATGATTAGCTGTAGCATGTCATTAATATTTCACTGTGTCACTGCACTGACAATATTAAACATTGCTAATTCAATAAAAATAGAAATTAAATCAATAGTTATAATAAAAGAGTTTACAACAAACTCGTGTCTAATGCTCTTTTCATATTATACCTAAACGTTAAGACAGTTAAGTTAACACTGCTAATATTTAACATTTAGCATAACATAGGTACTATATTTGTAGTCGTAATACTTCTACTAATTTAACAAAAATCATTTAAACTAAATATAAGAATGTACAGTACAGAGTACACGTAGATAAGGGTTTAGTATTCAGTCAGAAACAGCCTCAAACTCTTTGAGCAAATTCCTGGATGTGGGACTTCCCATTAGCTTGTTTTCCCCATTGGCACCACGAGCAAAACGACCACTACGTAAACGACTGCAAGATAAAAGTTTCATAATTAGCTGAGCTGAAAGTTTAGTTGCTTTAACGATATAACAAACATCTACTTTTCAGGAAGCTAAATCATGTCAAGCTTACGCTGAAGTTTTTCCCTTGTGTTGAGATATTGGAGTTGAAGCGTAAACAGGTGTCTCAGCTCGCTTGTGATGGACATCATTATCATCTGAAAATAAATTTGACGCTTATTATGAGTGAGGGAGGAATGAGGACAACTAATTTTGACATGTGGACTATGTATTTCACCAGTTTACTTTTAGTTTATTTTCGTATTTTTCAAAAAAGTTAAGTTTCAAGAATTTACCATCAGAGAAGGACACGTCATTTAGCAAAATATTTGGCACTTCTGGAGGACATGGCTCTGGAGTAGTTCTGACTTGGTCAATAGCAAGATCTGGATTTCTAGGACCAAAAAATATATTCAAAGACGTAAAAAAGTTCATCATGTTGTGAAGGAACCCCGTGAGCACTCCCAAACGTCTTCTTAAATTGGCTCTGGTTAATGACCAATATCTGCTCTGAATTTGAGCTTTAACGTCTGGATGCTTAAGTAAATCGTCAATTTCGGGTCGTTGTTCTACATCAGGGTTCAGCATTAATCGCAAGATGTCTTTCAAAGAGTCTGGAATCACTGTTTAAATTATTGTACACTTAGTAACATTCATTTGCATTATTAATATCAACTATAAAATTAGAGGTGTTCAATAATAATAGCAGTAATCTAACGTTTATCACATGGGGAAGGAAAATCGTCTCCTGATCTAACAGAGTGCCACAACTCTCCTCCTTTAGGCAAATCTACATGGCACGAAATTTCCAATATGGTCAATCCAAGGCTGAAAACATCAGCTTTCGTAGATACCTTTCCTTGCATAAGTTCGGGAGCCAAATATCGAGAGTCCCCATCCGTATATTCCGTAATATCTCTCTGAAAGTTGAATGATTGAGTGAGTCTTAATTGCATATTATCGAAAGCAGTAAATTAAGCACACCCAAAATTGAAATTATAGAAATATATTACACAAATAATATAATATTAAATTACCGTTTCCTCTAGACTGACAACAATTCCAAAATCTCCGAGTTTATATATCGTTGGGTATTCCAAACTAAGAAATATATTATCTGGCTTGACATCCATGTGGACTAGATGATATTTATGCAAGTGCTGTAGAGCAAACAACATGTCGATAAGAACTCCCCAATTCTGAAATGCAATAAAAAATATTGATATTAATGCTGCGAAGGGAAGCAATATAGATTAGACATTGTATGTTTTTAAGAGCAGTTGCTCACTCTAAGTGACCATCATTGAGAAAATCCAAAAAATCAAGGCAGATATTGCACTGGTTATTTGTCAGTATTATATATGAATTAAAATGTTTTAGTACCTGGCTTTCATCGAGACCGTCTCCTTCTTCAATAAATTGGTTTAGAGACTTCGAACAAAGTTCCATTTGAAGATAGAGATGACCTTCCTCTTCCCAAGCTTGTTCTAGAGATACGAGGTGGCAATGAGATGGAATATTCACCACTCTTTGTACTTCTTTAAGTTGACGGGACCTGTTAAAAGAAGTTATATTACCATGTTAGGCAACTGGACATATGGAATTCTTCACAAAATTCATACACAAATCTGTAAAAATCACACTAATTTAAATTACCTATCTCCTTCCCCCGAAAACGTGTTACGAGATTTCTTTACTGCATATTCTTTGCCGTCTTGATGACTTTTTACTCGAAATACATCTCCAAAAGAACCAAAGCCAAGACGCTCCTGAATTTCAAAAAACTGCCTAAAGAACGTTTTCGAAGATCCCTGTCCAGTGCTTTGAATAAGCATATTAAAGGAACTGTCCAAATCATGTGAATCATTCGATCTCGAGTGAAGAAGACGAGTTTGTGAAGGCGCTGACCGTAGATGGTGAGGTCTTGGAGCTGGTGGCACATATCTCACATTTTTGGCTTCTCTGTCCTGCAAGTTAATAAAATATTAGCGGTGCTATTGTGTCACCTTTAAAACTAAAATAAAAATGATGTACTTACTTTCTTGGAAGATAAGGCTTGAGGTTCTTGAAATATTCGTAAAATTACTCCGGTCCCTGTACGATTTATAACATCACTGTCATCCTCAGACGAAACATTAGCTCCTAACTTGTCCCACCCAGACATTCTTCTTCCTAAAAATACAAAAATGTGCTTATCAATTAAAATCAACAATCAACTAAGCAAAGATTAAAATTACTTAATAGCTGGGCTGATAAGGACTATTTTTAAAAATTGAAAATAACTATAATATTTAGCTAAATAGCTGAGCTGCTAGCAAATAAATAAACGTAATGTCATTCTATTCTGTAATGGCAAAGATATATTTTTTGGTAATTATACAGCCCCACACCCCACGTTACGTGGGAGATGACTCATTTCCATTTTTTTATTTCTGGAATTTACCCGGTTACCCATTTATGACTTAGGTTAGGTCCCAAACGGCCCAAACCTAAAACCAGCTGACATCGATCAGCTGTTCCCAGCCAGCAATAATATTACTATTTATTGGCAACTTGCCGATTTCTTCCCTAATTTTATATTTATCAATTTAACTTATATTTAGCAGCACACAACCAGAAAGAAGTAAAAAAAATGCTAAAATACAAGTACTTCAATGATTTAACTAAATAAAGCTTCAGAAGCTGATTGTATACGTATACCCTTTGAAATATAATTATCTTACCATTCAATTATTGACTGTCACTGTTGAAAATAAATCTGCGCTTCTGCTTTTGCTGACAGCCTCAGTTATCGATGTTACAGCTCATCTATTGTCAATAATTTGAAAAAATTACTGAAAAGGAACGAAACGGCGAAACACATTAGTTGTTAGTTGGCATTGGCACTTAACACAGAAAGGAAAAAAGTAAACTTGAACTACAGCTGTATCTATTATCTAATCCAATTTTAATAATTTGGCAGTTCGTAATCCCTAACTAACCTGTATTAAAATTTAATTAATTTTGAAGATATTTTGTTGACAACAATACAAAAACTTGAACAAAAATAACAAAATCTTTGAATGTCGAGCGTAAAGCGACGCAGCCAGATAGCAATTTCAATTTTGCTCTGTTGCTAGTTCCTTCTTCATGATAGGCTTACACTCAGGTTTAAACGCGAACAAAAGGGAAGCCAGGACCAGGGGTCGTGCATTTCATTTGGATTCTTTTCTAGTTATTGCATCACACCATTTGCACTAAAGAAGCTCCTACAAGAATTCGCCTACGTCATTTGCGTATAAGCTTTTGTACACGGAGCGTAAAATCCACAACACGCAATAGGTGGCGTGGCAGACGTTATACTCTGATTTGAACTGGGCTGACAATTAGTGCATTTTCGTCTCATCTTGGTTTCCCATTTTTCCCAATTCTCAATATTATCAAAATCACTATATTATTCAATATGCTCACTTTGCTCACTCACTCAAAATGAGACTATCGTCTCAATTTTCACTACATTTACATTCGCCAAATAATCTCACTTTGATAATTCCAAATAATATATTATGCGTCTATGTAGTGTATAGATCTAAGATCAAAATATTATATCATTCTGAAATTCTGAATGATGTAGTCAATATAATATGTAAAATCCATCTATATACACAACTTACTTTGTTCAGCTTAGCAGACATAATATTAGTAAATAGTAGTTAGTAGAAATGAAATGAATGAACATCAGTACAAGCAGTAATTGGATTGTATAATTTGACCATATTTTGTTTATAATAAATTATTCCTTGCTTCATTTCATATGTATATAATTATTATAATTTTAATCCTCAATGATATTTTGATAACTATTTTATGTTAGTCTAAAGATTGGCTGATTTTTTCGAATGGCCAGCTAAGCTGAAACTGTTTTGTTGAAAAAGCATTCTACAGCACGTCAATTATCTATATTATTTTAATGACGCATTAACTGTAACGTAATAAATAATAGTAATAGTAATAACTGTAATAATGCCTGTAACAAATATATGGAATGATAATATCCTTCGTAGTACTATTAAATATTTAAATGTGTATTTATTCGAGTTAAGTAATTGCTTGTTTCCAATGTAAAACTACAAAACATTTTAATTATCCCTGTTTCATCGGCATATTTTTACTAGGGTGTCCTCCATTCATGTTATTTTGGGGGTTATGATTCAGTGGGGCTACATTACTTCCACCATTATTAGGGTGGTTCAGTGGAGCCATATTGCGCCCACCATTATTAGGGTGGTTCAGTGGAGCCATATTGCGCCCACCATTATTAGGGTGGTTCAGTGGAGCCACATTGCCCCCACCATTGTTAGGATGGTTCAATGGAGCTACATTGCGCCCACCATTATTAGGATGGTTCAGTGGAGCTACATTGCGCCCACCATTATTAGGATGTCCATTTAGCATGTAAGGCACTGGTAATTGAGGGCCATTATGAGGCTTCATAGCTCCCGGATGATTCTGTGGAGGGAAGCCTACTACCCCAGATGGAGGTAGGGTAAGGGCAAAATTCAAAGTTCTTTGTTTTTCCATTTCTCTCCAGAAGAAAATAAGACGATTGACAAGTGTTGCATCTCTAGCGTCACCCAATGCAGCAGATCCGGGTAGAGGAGTGGTGCTTCGTCGGGATATTATGCCAACGACCCTTCTAAGCAACTGCAAATAGCTACGGTCTAAATGAATTTGTAATTCGAAGCCTCCTATAGTACCTGTGTTGGCGGATGGGTCAAATATGTATCCAACTCGTTGCCAGCAGTCGCATTTAGTTATTGGGGAACAAGTTCCTGTTTGCTCATTAAAATAAGTGTTTGTAGGACAAACGTATAGTTTTCTAACTCCTCCATTACATAGACCATAGTATCTGGGATCCCGTAGCCCAAACTTCCCATTCTGTTGACACGGAATCATTTGCCATGGTACGGAGTCCTCGCTACACTCCATACCCGTTTCAGGTACCAATGGCTGCCTAATTCGATGTCCTCCCCAAAGATACCTCTCCTGACTCTCAACGCCAACAAAATGATGTATGTAGGGTGCAACGCAAAAGCCGTAGTAATTACTAAAATAAAGGCCATTGGGGCATTGGAAGTATGTCTGGATGTATTCTTCATCGTCACCATCATCTTGGCCTAATTGACTGTTTGCTTCTTCCAGAGAGTTTTCTTTAGAAGTGTCACCACGATCGATACCGAGATGCGATTTTGACATACATGTAGAATAAAATCGGTAATCTGGGGTAGCATAGTATCCAGCCTGTGTGCAAGGAGCTATATCAAAGGTAAGCATGTTTGGCAATACCGGGTGACCAAACACCGATTTCGGCTCTGAGAGAATATTTGGATTTCCTATTGATAATTTGCTTAATCGACGGTCGTTTTCACCAATTCCTCTCCCAGTAAGTACATCTGACCTTGAGAGTTTCACGTTAGCCTCATTTCCTAAATTATATCCAAGCTTGTAACTTGATCCAGCAATTATATATTCGTGTTGGAATGATGGTACACACTGGCCCACGCGAGGACTAAAGTAGAATCCAGAGTGACAGATATACAATTTACAACCAAAGGCTCCAGTTGGCTTCCTGCTTGTTATGTAATAGTAGCGAATATCTCGAAGTGGGTACTTTCCTTCTTTGTTAGCGAAGGCTAACTGATGCGGAACAGATGCAATGGGAACGACGACACCAGTTCGTAGATCCATCTTTCTTGAAATGGTCCAGTGAGTTCGAAGTCCGTTCCAAGGGTAGGTGTACTATTTTGAAAAAATAATCAGAATAATCATGATTTAAATACTGATGCATAATTGTCTTATTCAAGCTATCTACTCAACCATATTATGCATCTAGTGCAATTATTGACACCTTTTTACTGATGGGTTTCCCCTTCGTTATAGACCGAAAGGTTATTTCGACGAATCAGTCTCTACTAAAGCATGTGATCGTAATATACATTTTTACTTGGAATTCTTTCTCTTATGAACTTGGCTAATTACTAGTAGTTAGTATCTGTAGGTAGAATTTGCATCTCAATTACAAAATTACAAATAGTAGCTCCCCTGTTGAATTTCATTAGCAGATTATCTCTCTGCGATTAAAAATGATTTCTCTAGGGAAAGCAAAGTGAAAGTTGTAGGCAATTGATATCGTACCCACTGATATATCTGACTTTTCTAGAAGTGGACGTACAATAAAAATTCAAATGTATATGATTAAAAAATACCTATACAAAATAGTATGTACGTGGCTACTAGCTAGCTATGAGATATTCCGATAATTTACAACAATGCATTGTGTTGACAATACATTGCTATGCTAGGTTGAGAGTTACGTAACTGATCATAATAACTTCGCTGTCTGCCTACTGCACAATATAGTATTCATTGTCATTAATTACTTATTAATTATATAATATGTTACACTACTTGTTACATAAATAACAGCGTTGATGAGGGTAGCAGTAGGAATTTAATACAACGATGGTGTTCAAAAACATTGGCCTAATTGGACTAAAACAACAGTAGTTTTAAAATACGGTTTGGATATCTTATTATACGTTTATAGTATTCTGTTGTGCTGTTTAAGTCTAAATCACAAATGAAGTTTTAACTCGTGTAGTACATTATGTATATATGTAGTGATTAGTGATATAGTATTTAGGAGAAAGTTCGCATATGTATGCTTTCACCACACCAAGACTCTAATATATCGGATGTATACTACTTATAGTTCTAAAAGTGAAATGAAATTTGTAACTCGCTTGATAGCTTTTTACATAGAATCACAATTTAAAACTTTCCCTAATACTAATTTTAAGTCCTCCTGTTCCAGAGAATTGTTATTCGCTAGTACACTTAGTTCACTATTGGCTATAGGTTTTAAAGCTGGCCAATATACTGGAAAGCTGCATCCTAGGTTTATACGTAAATGCTGTCTGCGTTTTGAAAGTGAAAATTGAAAAATTACAAAGCTAAGCAGTACGTAAAAACATCTCTTTATCATTACATAAAACTATTTAGTTATATGTATAAGTGCTTTAGCCTACAGATAGCTCTTTCGAACACTAATGCATATAATAATTATGTAATTGTATTTGAAAGTATTTTTAGTTACCTGTCGACCAGAGAAAGCTGACGCTTTAGTACAAGTTCTGTATATTTCATTGTAAAACAGTCCAACAGGGCATTGGAACAAAGACTGTGAATATTCTAACGGAGATCCCGGCTGCTCTTCGCAAGTGTAGTAAAATCTGTAATCGGGATAGGAAAATATTCCAGCAGAAACACATTCTGATAGAATAAACATTGGAGATGCTCTGCTAATTTGCATTCCAACTACAGGCTGTATTGGAAATTGATTTTTATTATTTCTAATGAAGTATCCTGAGATGCATTTAAGCTCACTAGGGCTGAAATAGTATCCACTTGGACAGGAATAAAGAACACCTGCAATAACAAAAGACATAGTTAATACTGTGCTTTGGGAGTTAACTTACGAGTACCTACTTAAAATGTCATACCTTGCCTTGGTTCAAATTACCATACCCATATCAGGTTAATAATACTATCAGAAAATATTTACTTGTAACCACATAATCGCAGTACGATTTATATACATACTTATAATACCTATACTGTACTATATTATAATTTCGAAGGTATGCAAAGGTATACCTTATATCAAGGATACTATATAGATATTTGGATGAAGGTTCGGACACTTCCCCTTAGTTACCCATGTAAAATATTTTTGTCTTAATTTTGATAGTCCTTCCTTTACTCACAGTGACGTCACTGTGAGTAAATCGTTTGCATTTTGATAGTCAGCTTTTGCTTGACAACCAAAATTGAAATTTTGATGGGAAGTGTACCTTATATTATATAGGTTTTATAAGGCAATACTAATATTTTAATATAATTGTGAAGATTTCAGAACTAGAGGGTCAAACTGAGAGAAAGCCTTTTAAGCTTCTAAATTCTATATTATGTACATACATTCTGTTTTTAGAAAAATACATATAGTATCAATTAAAAATCATATTATACAATTACTTAGGTGTAAGTATAGTAAGTATGTCATTAAAGAGTTCAACAAGTCTCATGATCATATTTTTGTCCAACTTTCTCGGATAGCCCGTTCTCGTCTCCAGACCCGCTTTAAAAATAGCTCTAGCATCTAGATTTCCGATTAAGTAATTCCTAATTATTAATTATTAAGCGGATACTACTCAATATTGAGAATATTAAATTGTCTTACCAAAAGATTTCACCCCATGACAAGATAAGTACAATCTATCATCATTTCCAAAGGGTGTCAATCCTTGAGAATTGCACATGCCATCAAATCCTGAGAAATCGCCCAAATCAAATACTGATAGCTCTCCAAAAACCGTTCTAGCATCAGTTTGTCCTAATCCTAGATGAACACCTAAATCAGTCTTTAGAATGTCTCCGGCAGCAGACCCATGAACGCATATGCCGATGAAGGCACTAAAAATGTAATTTTGTTCACATCTTTTAAGGACTGGGATATATTTTCCATGTCCAGAAGAATGACCTAGCTGACAGTCCATGTAAACCGATATGTCTTCGGTGGGATATGCACCAATCGTAATGCAACCTTTATTCGGAACCAAATTGGGGGCATCCATCGAGCTTAAAATAGAACCAGATATGAAAGTTTGTGCTAGTGGTACACTGCCAATACCACGATATTGGTCCAAGATTGTATCTCCAGAGAAATCCACAATGGTTGTAGTAGTAATAGTTACTATATCAAATGTAATTGTTTCCAGGTAAGTAGTTAAACTACTGAAGAAAGAAGACGAACTTATTTCAGTTGATTCACTAGAAGCAGAGGACGAACTTTCTGATATAGACGATGATTGGGATGAAGCCTTGCTTACCTCCGATTGAGAGTTTGACTTAGAAGTTTGACTGTCAGATTTGGTCTGAGCCTGAGCAACAGACGCTTGAGATTTTGCTGATTGCTGCCCAGAGGACATGGATGATTGTTGCGCAGCGGACATAGCGGAATGTTGCATTGCTGACGCAGCTGATTGCATTCCTAACGTCATGGACGATTGCTGCCCAGCGGCCATAGCTGATTGTTGGCCAGCGGATATAGCTGATTGCTTTCCTGCAGCCATGGATGATTGCTGCCCTGCTGCCATAGCTGATTGTTGCCCAGCGTACATAGATGACTGTTGCCCAGCGGATATAGTTGATTGCTTTCCTGCCATCATAGCTGATTGCTGGCCTGCGGACATAGATGATTGCTGCCCTGCTGCCATAGCTGATTGTTGCCCAGCGTACATAGATGACTGTTGCCCAGCGGATATAGTTGATTGCTTTCCTGCCATCATAGCTGATTGCTGGCCTGCGGACATAGATGATTGCTGCCCTGCTGCCATAGCTGATTGTTGCCCAGCGTACATAGATGACTGTTGCCCAGCGGATATAGCTGATTGCTTTCCTGACATCATAGCAGATTGCTGTCCTGCGGACATAGATGATTGCCGCCCAGCGGACATAGATGATTGCTGCCCTGCTGCGGAAACTGATTGCTGCCCTGCGGACATAGATGATTGCTGCCCAGCGGATATAGCTGATGAAAATTGACCAGAAGCCATTCGTCCTTGCTGTTCAGCCACCATTGCTGACTGTTTGCCTGCAGCCACCGTACTTTGATGGCCAGCCATCATTGTTGACTGCTGATTCGCAGCCATCGACGCTTGCTTACCAGCGGCCACTGCCGACTGTTGATTTGCCAACATTCTTCCTTGCTGCACAGCCATATTTGCCGACTGTTGTCCTGCAGCCACCGAGCTTTGTTGGCCACCCATCACTGTTAACCGCTGACCTGCACCCATTGAATTATGTTGACCAGCCATCATTGCTGACTGTTGACTTGCAGATACTGATCCTTGCTGATCAGTCATCATTCTTGCTCTTTGATTAGCAAACATGTTTGTCTGGTGTGCAGCAGCCATACCTCTCTGCTGGCCTGCCATCATGCCAGCTCTTTGCCCAGACATCATGTTATTTTGGTATCCTGCACCCATAGCTGACTGCTGACTACCCATCATTCCAGCACTTCGCCCAGACATCATGTTATT